>CM040823.1:39242476-39429976 GCA_022828995.1 Vimba vimba
GTAATGACACTTAAAGGATGTTAAGAGGCTAAAAAGCAGGCTTACTACTTGCCCCATTGAAGTCAATAGGGTGCAAATTTTAAAAATAGAATAACTCGGTGTAGGCAACACCGATTTTTGTCGTTGTTCTCTGTATTGACAGCACTCCAAATGTACCAAAAAATGAGCTCAATGTTAAAATTGACCGGAGTTCTCCTTTAATATACTCCGTAATTTTTTGGTCATACAGATAAGAGTACATCATTCAAAACTGTAAACTTTTATTCATGTACACTGCCAATAGGCTAACGAGGTTTGTCTGTCGTCTCTGTCTCCTAGAACTGCGAGTCACAAAAATTAACCGAAACCACTTGCTTCAGCTCATTCACAATAAGAAATATATCTAAACTTTAAATGTCTAAATATTTAATAAATGTTATCTGATTATGTAATCCATATGAAACCGAGAGGTTCAGAGGATCTACTCAAACATGTTTAGCTATCAAGACTATAAAGGAGAAAGGATGCCCTCTCTTCACTGTCACACTCTGCAGCCGCTCTGTGTGACTGTACGACTGCTGGCCTTTTCTTGCAAGAAAATAAACCTCATCAAAGACTATTGGAAATGTTTGTCTCTTATTCAGTGATAGAATTTTGTTTGCCACCACACCTCCCTGAAGTTTCTCGAGGCGACGGTGAAGCGACTCAAATTTGGCCTTACTCGTAGCCCAGCCTCCCTCATAGTCATACCATTGACAAAGACATGGGCAACTAGAGTGGCTTTTAATTTCATCTGAGACTGCTTGTCTTCTTGTCCTTGCCCTTCCTCCTCCTCATTCTTATCCCTCTTCCTTCATGTCTTTCTGGATCCATTGTTCCAAAACGCAATAATCTGATTTGGGCCCTTTTATATATCTACTGAAGGTTCTGATTGATGTGTGTTAAATTTTGACTCTTAGTGTTTCCACCTGGATAATTGTGTGCTAACTGAGCTGAAGCTGTGCTGACTTGAGTGAACAATATTGAATGCTAGTGCTTTCTAAATGACAACATGGTCTAAGCAATGAGAAATGAAGGTATTTGTGTGTAGAGTTTTGCAGTGACAGTTCAACAAATCTGACTCATGTGTCAAAACAGGGAATAGTGTTTATAGTTTAGTGAAATGGGTGTGCTTTTTGATAAATGGCGTTATGGTTTTGAAATTTTAGTTCAAAAGCCTGGTTATAGTGTTTAAGCAATCGAGAAAAACTGTAAGAAGAAAGAGACAATATTGTTGTTCACAAAAAAAATATATTAACACCATTTATGACTCCCCTGTGGCTTGCAACTCTTCTTTAACTGTTTTTCTATCCTCCTGTTAAAGTGCTCCTGCTCACTGATAAAAAAGTAAAAATAATAATAATATTAAAAAGGACATCCATGGTGAATTTGATCTTGTGTGGGTGTGCTGTCCAGAACTGATGTCAGGTGAGTGTGGATTGCATCAATTTGCTCCTGATCCTCATGTCCATGTACGTCTCTGTAAGTCGTTTATTTACTAGACAAGCTGTTGGTTTGGAATGCAGTGAAAAGAAGAGATGGGTGTTTATAGCTATACAAGTTTAGAAAGAGAGAGATTTTCATTTCCTTAAGTACCTAAAGCAAACACACATCTTTATGAAATGCAAGTTAAAGGAACACTCCACCGTTTTTTGAAATAGGGCTTATTCACCTTCTTTCCTACATTTAGATAGGTGGGCAAATGCATTTTTGTCTCAGTGCATGCATTGTTTTAGTTTGACAGGGTCGGTGCTAGCTTAGCTTAGCATAATGAATGGAATCCTTTGTTGCCAGCTAGCATGTCCTGAGTAAAAGTGATATAAAATAAAAAAAAACTCACCTAATTACTTCTTGTGCCTGCATATTCACAACGAGTACAAATAGCGATGCAGATTAACACTAGGCGATTTCCTAGGCAGATATTGACTTATATATTAAGGACTATATTAGGGAGAAGCACAGGCGAAGCACTGCTACATGGGCATGATATCTCTGCGCCCAAGCTTCGCCTGTGCTTCCCCCTAATATAGTCCCAAGTCAATATCTGCATAGGAAATCGCCTAGTGTTAATCTGCATCGCTATTTGTACTCGTTGTGAATATGCAGGCACAAGAAGTAATTAGGTGAGTTTTTTTATTTTATATCACTTTTACTCAGGACATGCTAGCTGGCAACAAAGGATTCCATTCATTATGCTAAGCTAAGCTAGCGCCGACCCTGTCAAACTAAAACAATGCATGCACTGAGACAAAAATGCATTTGCCCACCTATCTAAATGTAGGAAAGAAGGTGAATAAGCCCTATTTCAAAAAACGGTGGAGTGTTCCTTTAAAGAGAACTTGGTAAAGAGTATGAGTATGATAAAACCCACATTGCACATACATTTTAGTCCAGATCAGTAAACTATTTAAAAAAAAAAGTATATTACAGTTTTTCTCGATTGCTTAAACACTATAACCAGGTAAAATTTCAAAACCATAATGCCATTTATCAAAAAGCACACCCATTTGACTAAACTATAAACACTATTCCCTGTTTTGACACATGAGTCAGATTTGTTGAACTGTCACTGCAAAACTCTACACACAAATCCCTTCATTTCTCATTGCCTAGACCATGTTGTCATGTATAAAGCACTAGCATTCAATATTGTTCACTCAAGTCAGCACAGCTTCAGCTCAGTTAGCACACAATTATCCAGGTGGAAACACTAAGAGTCAAAATTTAACACACATCAATCAGATCCTTCAGTAGATATATAAAAGGGCCCAAATCAGTTTATTGAGTTTTGGAACAATGGATCCAGAAAGACATGAAGGAAGAGATCGAGAGGGATAAGGAGGAGGAGGAGGAAGGGCAAGGACAAGAAGACAAGCAGTCTCAGATGAAATTCAAGCCACTCTAGTTGCCCATGTGTTAGTCAATGGTATGACTATGAGGGAGGCTGGACTACGAGTAAGGCCAAATCTGAGTCGCTTTACCGTCGCCTCGAGAGCCTTCAGGGAGGTGTGGTGGCAAACACAATTCTATCACTGAATGAAAGACAAACATTTCCAATAGTCTTTGATGAGGTTTATTTTCTTGCAAGAAAAGGCCAGCAGTCGTACAGTCACACAGAGTGGCTGCAGAGTGTGACAGTGAAGGGAGGGCATCCTTTCTCCTTTATAGTCTTGACTCCCAGAATGTTATCTTTCTAGGCAAATGATGGTATTTCAACCATATGTGGAACATTCTTAGACGTGTTCATCATATTGTTTCCTTGAGAGGAGAACCTCCTGTCACGTCCAACACTCTTTACCATTCCAATACACTTCCATATTAGAATAAGGTTTGTGTGTGCTCTTTTACTGTCATATGATGGTCACACATCTTACTGTAAGTAAATATGAAAAAAATAAAAAAATAATAATAATAATAGAGGAGAGAGTAAAAAAAAAAAAGTAAAACAGGAAAAAATTATTTTTTTTGTTGTGTGTGTGTTGTACTGTGTAGTACATGCATGAATAAAAATGTGCCAATGTATCCACTGGTTGTGTCTTTTGTGTTCATCATGTGAAAAGGTTTGTGATGGGGGAACCACAAGCAACATAACTTACCAGTTTTGGAAATGTTGTTTTGAATTTATTGCACCAGTGTGTTAGACTATGTTGTAGTGTGTGTGATTTTGATGGCTTGTGTGTCCAGTCTGAGGGCAAAGTTTGGTTTTTCAGCAAGAGTGAATGGTTTTGAGTGTAGAGCTTCATTTTGACCTGAAAATAGGATGTTTGGGGAACTGGGTGAGACGTTATGGATTTGTGTTTATAGTTTTGAGAATACGAGGCATAGTTTCAAGAAATGTGTTTAAGCAATTGAGAAAAACTGTAAGATATAAATTAGATAATTAGATAATCTAATTTATAAGAAATAACTCAAACCAGAATCTACATTCAAACCAAATGGGACAAAAGTATTTAATGTGGGTTTTATCATGTATGACGCAATCAAGATATTTGAGTGAGTGTGCAGTTCAACTCTTTACTTAGAGAGAGAGAGATTTACATACATGCATACATACATATATGCCTATTATAAATGTGTCTTCTGTGTGTTCACACCATAGACTGTAAAAAAAACAACAAGTTCACATATTTCCATTATCTACTGTAATGTTGCCCCAGAAACCATGTGGAGTATGTTTTAATGCAAGGAGTAAACAGGGTCTTACCAGAAAAGGCCATCCAATGATATATAGAAATGAATTTATATCTACCCTTAGCTAATCGTTTATAAATAATACACTTTAATAAAGCTAATAATAATAATTGGCCAGCAGCCATATCACCCTGTAGCCCAAGACTGGTCGCCCACTGAAGCTAAGCAGGGCTGAGCCTGGTTAGTACCTGGATGGGAGACCTCCTGAGAAACCAGGTTGCTGCTGGAAGAGGTGTTAGTGAGGCCAGCAGGGGGCGCTCACCCTGTGGTCTGTGTGGGTCCTAACACCCCAGTGTAGTGATGAGGACACTATACTGTCAAAGAGCACCGTCTTTCGGATGAGACGTTAAGCCGAGGTCCTGACTCTCTTACAAAAAATCCCAGCATGTCTTTCGAAAGAGTAGGTGTGTAACCCCGGCATCCTGGCCAAATTTGCCCAGTGGCCTCTGTCCATCATGGCCTCCTAATCATCCCCATATATATATATATATACACTCATTGGCTTCATCACTGTCTCCTCTCCACCAGTAAGCTGGTGTGTGGTGGGCGTTCTGCCGCAGTATGGCTGCCGTTGCATCCTCCAGGTGGATGCTGCACATTGGTGGTGGTTGAGGAGATCCCCCCTTCCAAGAAAAGTGCTATATAAATGTAATGAATTAATTAATGTTGCATAATTGCTAAACAACAATATCTTTAGCAGATTATTTAACATAGGCTACCTCAATTTGTGTCGCTGTACAGCATCAGGAACAACAAGGGCATCTGTGAGAGAGAGGCAAAGAAAAACGCCTGTACTTAATTTAAGTTGCTTTGTACTATTTTCATTTTGTACTGTTTTAATTGTACACAGCAAAGCTGCAATTTCCTTGGCAATACATAATAAATAAACTGTCCCAACACTTTATTTAAACCTTTAAATGTGCGATGAGATTTTAAACTGCTATGGCCGGGTATCACTGTCAGTCAACTCAATTTCGTGAGTGATTCACAAAACAATAATAGCAGGTTAAAGACATTGTGATTTTCTGGTGCGATCGGCTGATAATCTCGTTCAACAGGTTTTGTCGTCTGTGCAGTGCAATAGAGGCTCTACTGGAATGTAGCAAATTTATGTTGTAATGTGCAATTATTAATTAAACAAAACTCTTGACTTTAATTGTTACATATTTAAGCATCAAGAACGGTAAAACAAAGGCTGTCAGCTAACATCGGTTAACAGCATGTAGGCTACAATGTTATCGTCTGAAAGCCTATTAATAAAAATGACAGACAATGAATAACAAAGCTCTGAAAAGTGTTTCGAATCAATAAATGAACATTTCAGAAGTTTTTATTTTTGACAAATATTAAACTAGAGATTTATGTTGAAATGTTTTCATTATTTATTAAAGAAAATTATGCTAATCATAACAACCTACTGTAAGCCTATTTCATTCTTAATTAATGCTAAAACACAAACGCTGCCAACTAACATCGGTTAGCAAGTCCTGACAATGTTTTAATTTTACGATCATTTAGTTTAATTTATTTCACTGTTATGTTTCAGGTAATAAATCTACTAACAAATTAAAATAACACGAAGTATAAGACACATAACTGTAATGAATGGTCCACTGAAGGCAAGTTGAGGTGAGAGCCCAAACGCAATTTATTTACAAAAAGAACACAATCCAACATAAAACAAAAACATGGCAAGGCATGAAAACTCAAACCTAAAGCAGGAACATGTCCATGTCCAAAGACTAGAAAACAAGACTGCAGGAGCCTGGACATGGAGCAATCAATACTCGATGAAGACACAGGGCAAACAAGAGGGCTTAAATACACACAATACTAATGACAAGACAAGGGACACCTGTGAATTTACAATAATAAATTACAAAAATGAACAATAAACCAATTACAACATGACACAAGGGAACACATGGCAGGATCACAAGACTAAAACCAGGGGATCACATGACAGACAAAAGACAGGAACAAGAAACAAACACCCAAAACGTGACAATAACCTATCGACATGCATAGCCTTTCTAAATTATAGAAAAACTGGGCACACAATGTTGCTTAAATGTGATGTAATAATTAGGGCTGGGAATCACTGACACGATACGATACGATACGATACGATACGCAATACATTGTTCACGATACCGATAATATCACGATATGGCGATACTGCGATAATTGATAATGTAATAACTCACAATATATCATGTTTTAAGAAATACATTTTTTTTTTTTAATTAGGAAAATGAATCTCCATTAATTTTTTTGGATGAAACACAATAACAAAAACAACTTGTGTCTTATCAGTTGCAACAAAACAGTCACAGACACTATTTTAGTGCAACATTGCTGCGATCAGTAGTAATACTATGTCTTCGACAAACGGTGACACCATTTGGGTGCAAAATAGCTGTAAGGCTGAGGACAGATTCAGTGTAAACAATACTATATGATTGTCCTTCATAAACATGAACAGTGACACTATTAAGTGCAAGAAACATAAACCTTTGGGCTACTGCTTTCAAATAAAAAATAAAATAAATATATCAGGGATAAAGTACATCTAAAATATACCCAACTTAAAGTGCATCCAAAAATAAAACATTTTCAGAACAAAATAGAAAACAGCTTCATGTGATGTGTTTTATATGTTCATATTTTTCTTGAGAAAGAGGAGTTGGTCAGCATGTTCAGGAGTGAGTGAACTTCTTTGGGCACTGATGATATCTCCTGCAGTTGAAAAGACCCTCTCAGCTGCTACACTGGTCCCAGGAATACACAAATGCATATGGGCCAGCTTGGAGAGGAGAGGGAACACATGTTGCTGATATTTCCACCACAACAGTGGATCTTCAGTGAGAGGCAGAGAAGGAGCATCTTGACCAAGAAGATCAACAAGTGCAGACTTTCTTTTCTTTGCTGTACAGGTCTCCTCTTCCTCTAAATCCCCCTGAACATCACCACAATGCACTGGATCATCCTCTTTTAAAGCTGCAGCTTTTGACTGTAGTTTTGCATAAGTGTCTTGCACTTCTTCAGGTGACAGAAATAAAAGGGATTTAAATCTAGGGTCCAGGGCTGAGGACATGCGTAGGAGATCTTTTTCCACCTCTGATTGATATCTCTTTGAAAGGTCTTGATTGATGGCTCCCTTAATCTCTCGAACCAGAGGGGAATCTTCTTCAGTGCTGGTTGTGTCTCGCAGCAGTTGGGCATTAAGAGGAGCAACCACTGCAATGGTGGGATTCTTTTCCTCACACATGATATTTGTTGCCACAAGCATTGGTCTAAGTGCTTCCACCATCTCTTCAGCACTTGAGATGTCATTCTCTGTCAGAGCACAGTCAGTCACATTCTTTCTCACCTTAAGAAAAAAAAGGCAAAATACAATTTATTAATAAAATGTAGGCTATATAATTATTGTTCTTTATTTTAAAGCAAATAAAGCATGAACTGTATGATGCAATCTAATGTTTTTATTTGGAGTTTATATATATACCTTTTTAGTATGTATAAAGTATTTATTCATTATTTATTCATTGTATCAAGTAAGTTTATATGTATTAGTATTTATTTACAAACTTATTCATTGTATACGATAAATTATTCACATTTATTACACATATAGATTACAACTTCTACATTGCAAACATTTTTCTTACCTCTGGTGATAAGAGGGCAGCACAGACAGCTGGCTGTTGCTCAAGACACCTGGAGACCATCTCATAGGCACTATTCCAACGAACAGGCATGTCCGTGATGAGCTTGTGAAGGGGGAGGCCAAGGAGTTTCTGGTTTCTTTTCAGTGCTTCTGCTCCAGTTGTGCTTCGATGAAAGAATGTTGAGATCCTCCTAACTTTGACAAGTACCTTGGTAACAGCAGCTATTTTCAGCGCACGTTGGGATGCAAGATTTAAAACATGAGCAAAACATCTAACATGTTGGTATCCTGTTAAGTCCATTGCTACACGCATGTTTGATGCATTGTCGGTGACAACCACTGGCTTCTTAGTGTCAAGATTCCACTCCCCCACTGCGGCTTTCAGTACATCGGCAATGTGTGTCCCAGTGTGCGTTTCGGGCATTGCTCGGGTTTGCAGGACATATGACTTCATTTCCCAGTCTTCGTTTATAAAATGTACAGTGAACGTTATGTAGGACTCCGTGGCTCTCGATGTCCACCTGTCACACGTGAGCCCCGACTCGAGTGCCGACTCAACTTTAGCCCTGGTCTGGTCATAAAGTGCAGGAATAATTTTTTCAGTAAAATATTTCCGAGAGGGAATATCAAAGCGTGGCTCTAAGATATTCATCAAAAAGCAGAACCCCTCGTTCTCCACCTCGCTGTACGGACGGAGCCCTTTACACATGTAAACAGCGATCCCATTTGTGATTGACTTTGCCCTCGCAGAACAAGGTGGTAGCTTTGCCTGGAAAAAGGTGTTTACGCCGGGGTGTGTCAGCTTTGAGCCAGCACCAACCACGGCTTTCTCACAGAGCTCCGGGTGATGCCGCGTGAGGTGGCTGTGCATGTTGGTCGTGTTTCCCGTGTAGCGGACTTTTGCAAAGCAGTTCTTGCATATTGCGTAGTCCTTTTCTAGCTTTGCCCCGTCCGCACTGCTATAAAATCCAAAGTGAGTCCACACTTTGGATTTAAATGTTGCTGGAGCGTCCTTTAACTTCTTGCTCTCACTTCTACTTTCCTCGCTTGACTCCGCCATTTTCAAGTGTGTGTACGTCTTCTTACGCCCACAACATCCAAACTCGCAACGCACGCCCCTATCTACTTCTGGAGAAGGGTCTCATCAAGGGATAATGAATAGAGTGTTTTATAACGGCTTTTAAGATCGATACTTGGCAAGAGCGCATCGAGAATCGATCGTGGGAGTAAATATCGCGAGATATCGCCATATCGATATTTTGGCGCACCCCTAGTAATAATAGAAGCCTACATTTGTTTCAGCTCTAAATTTGTACTGTAATTTCAGTATTGCGATTATAAATTTGTTTAACTACAATGTTTCGCTTGAATTTGAATGATGTGGATATGAGATAATAGATTTACATTATCTGCTACAGCTCTCAATGAGCCACGGCAGATTACGTCATAGAGAGAATAAACTGACATGCTTCAAAGTTTGTGATTATAGCGCCACTTAGCGATAAAAGGCAGCAAATACACATCCCCAAATTTACCGCCGTGGGAACGGCGGTAATTATTCTGTTTTTATCAGAAATGATCAATTATTCTGGTTGAGTATTCTGGTTGAGTTCACTCAGAACGTTGGTTGGGGGGGTGAAAGGCAGGATTTTCTCTAGCGTGCTTAGACAACGGCACTTGCCAATAACCCTTAGTGAGGTCTAGTGTTGAGATGCCGAGGCATTTGACCAACTCGTCCACTTGGGGCATGGGGTAGCTATCGAATTGGGACTCCGGCTCCTGGCAATTGGATCCACTCCATTTCCATGACAACGCTGACGAGTGCTTGGGGAGCTTGCCACACCAGAAAATCAAAACAAAAACAATTTCTAGGGCTAGGGCTCCTAAACATTAAATTGCTCACACCTAAGGCGGTTATTGTAAATTACATTATCACAAAATAGTTTTAATATATTCTGTCTTACCGAAACCTGGCTTAAACCTGTTGATTATTTTGGTCTTAACGAGTCTACTCCACCAGGATACTGTTATAAGCACGAGCCCCGTCTGATTGGTTGTGGCGACGATGTTGCAACAATCTATAGAGATATTTTTAATATTACTCAGAAAACAGGACACAGGTTTAATTTGTTTGAAATGCTTGTGCTAAATATTACAATATTTATCTCTCAGATATAAGAAAAAAAAATCCCTACTATCTCTTGCTTTAGCTACCGTGTATAGATCTCAAGAGCCCTATGTTGATAGAAAAGAGTTTGCAGATTTTCTCTCAGACCTATTGGTCACTGTCGATAAAGCATTGGTTGTCAGAGATTTGTAACATTCACGTAGATAATACAAATGATGTGTTAGGGGTTGCGTTTACAGCTTTACTAAACTCCTTTGGGGTCAAGAAAAACATCACTAGACCCACTCATTGTTGTAACCATACACTAGATTTATTTATATCGCATGGAACTAATCCTACTGATATAGATATTCTACTGCAAAGTGTTGATGTCACTGATCACTAGCTTGCAACGTGCATATTGCGTACTGCTGATATTTGCCATATTGCGCCGTGTTATCGACTAATACAATTATCCCAACCTCTATAGTTAGATTCACAAATGCCTGGTTGGTCTCTGTTGCTCAGTGAACGCATGAACACAAATGGGCTTGTTGAAATGACTAGCAGTATAGGCACCATTTTCTCTAGTAAATTAAAAACTAGTGCTTGGCGGTATACCAGTTCATACCGAATACCAGTGTTTAGTTTTGTTATGATATTAATTTTTAATATACCGCAATACTTATGTCGTATGCTGCTATGACACTGTTTGAGAGGGGCCCCTTTCACTGTTGCACTGTGGTGAGGACACAGCTGTATGTGTTACTAAGCGTGACGGTGAAGATGGATAGGTTAAACTATAATTGATAGCTGTCAAATTATATTACATTGGTTCACAATATCAACACTGCCCCCACAAACTAGATTTTCCAAAAGGCTTAGACATCATTGAACAAACATGAGCACTGCATTTCAAAGTCAAAACGCGGCGCAGGTGTTTTAATATGAATGTATATTTGAAAGGAACTGACTTTCCTTTGAAAGTTTCGATGTTTTTTTCATTTAACCTTTCTTTATCTTTCATGATAAGTGAGACAAGTGCTGTCTCTGTAGAGTGCAGTTTTCTGAAACCTGATTGGAAAACATCAAAAACCTGATTATGTCAGATGGAGCGACCGCATCCAGAAGCATACGGGTGGAATGCCATCTTGAAAAAGACACAACGTCACCCGTGCTTGCTCTTTTAGGAAAAAAATGCTCTTTTAAGCGCCCAGCAGTGTAGTCGCTGCACTTAGCTGTGCAAAGTATCTCAATGCATCCACCGCTGAACAGGCTTTCACACCAACACAGAACACTTCCCTCTTGTTCAGCTCACACAAATGATGATTGTCAGAGTGCCGAGTTATACAACTGATCGGCTCCTAAGCGAAAGCTTGAATGAGTGAGTTGCATGCTGCCTTACCCATTTGTACGTGGAGATTTGCCATGCAAATCTCACTCACCAATGTGCATTGGCTTGTTTTGTTATCGCACAAAGGTGATTGGGCTCTCGGGTGAGATCCCATTGTGTCAGTCAGTTCTGACGTAACGTTGAATGTGACTGACTGATATGCACTCTGAACTAACATGAACATTTTTATTAAGTAACATTAACAAACATTAAGAAATGCTGTAAAAAAATATTGCTCATTGTTAATGTTAGTCAGTGCATTAACTAACGTTAACAAATGAGACCTTATTGTAAAGTGTTATCAGTTATCTCATTAAAGGTCCCGTATTATGCCCCTTTTCACAAGATGTAAAATAAGTCTCTGATGTCCCCAGAGTGTGTATGTGAAATTTCAGCTCAAAATACCTAACAGATCATTTTTTACAGCATTTTTAAATTGTCATTTTTTGGGGCTCAGAAAAACGCGCTGTTTTAGTGTGTGCCCTTTAAATGCAAATAAGCTGCTGCTGGACGACCCAGGGGGCGGAGCTTCAGTCTGTCAGGACAAATTCATCTCACGGAATGATGATAGTATCAGAAACTCTCAGTAACGGTGTTCATTTCGAGTCGGACAATAATGCCTACAGAGTCAGAGTGCTGTATAGAGATGAAACAGGTATAGTTTAGTAGTTTAATTACGGTTATTATAACGTATTTGTCATCTGCTTGTATGTATCCATTATTTATTAATAGCCTACAAGTCTGCTGTCTGAATGATGATCAAACATGTACTGATGAGTTTAATAAAGTTTATTGTACATCACACAAAAGATGAAGCGTCAGTTTTACTTCAGAAAATCACCGTAAGAGCTGAGTAAACACAGTAAGTTATAAGAAGTGTGCAAGTAGCCAGTAGAGTTGAGGGAGCATTCCTGTGGGCGGAGGTTAGTCAAGAAACGGTTCTGGTGATGTCTCTAAAGAAGGAAGTAGAGGGGTGTAGTCCAAACGGGCCGTTCGATGTAGGAGACTTCTGTTAAATAAAATATCTCGCTTGGCATTGAACTTTGAGCTTTATAATTTTACAGATATTATTTATGCTCTAACAGCAACATTACACACTAACTAAAGTTTGAAACATGGAATCACGAAGAACGGGACCTTTAATGACGTCTGGATTTGGCCAAGATGTCCAATGTCATTTTCTTATGTCCTAGAACACACACACATACTCACATCCATGTACCATGGGTACAGTACATCACACAACAGTTTATTGTTGTACTGCATATAAGGTATTTTCAGGTAAATATAATTAAGTAAGTAAATACTTTGGCTAAGTAAGTTTAGTAAAAAGCAAAAATAGACAAACATAAAGGCAGGGTAACTGAAAATTTATGAGCAATTGGATAATTTTACATGTGACAAATGAAAATGTTCATAGGTAACAAAGAATTAGACTAATTGAAATAATTACATATACAAAACATGTTTATATTTTTATGCAAAATACATTTTCATTGTTGCTGTTCACTTCTTTTTCTTTGTCTTCCATCAGTCTCTTTGTCTTTTCGTCATTTGTTGCATGCAGACCTTAAATAGGTTATACTATTTTTTTAGTCTGTTAAGACATGTATATGGCAACATTTTAAAATTTAAAATAAATTAAAATGCTCTACGTAACAAATAATTAATAATAAATAATATAATATTTTGGAAAATTAATCTGACTCACCTGTGGGCTCAACCACAACCTTTCCCATTTCCTCAGACTTCTCCTGAATCTTCCTCCAGTTTCTTCCTTCTCCCTGCCTTATCCACTCCTGAGCCGTACACACATACTCCCCTTGGTCTGACGGCTTTGCACTCTTCAGGACTAGTCCATAAAAGCCACCTCCAGGAAAGTCCAAGCGAAGCCCATAGTCTGTGTAACGCTGAATGTAGTTGCTTCCTACTTTGATCTTATCATCCGGCCCGAATGTCAAGATTTCCTCCAACAGTCCGCTCTCTTTCTTGATTGACCAGCTAACGGAGAGGAAGGTGTGCTCTGTGAAGCCCCGTATCGTGTTGCACTGAAGCTCCACGGATTCTCCCTCAGACACCGCTGACTTGGGAATGGCTGTAGAAACCTTCAGACTGTCCCCGATCACTGGACACAACAGAGGACACTTTAAAGCAGGCAGGAGAATGTGTGTCAAAAGGGTTTAAATGGTGTCAAAGTGTGTCAAAGGGTTTAATGTGTTCGAACAAATCAATTTAACTTCAGTTTGGTATAAATACAACATGAATGGGATATGAAGAATTTATTGAAGAGCATTTTTTTAAATATTCATTTCAAGAAAAATATAAAAAAATATATAGTTTATTACACATTGTATATGAATGGACTATTTTAAGCAGTGTTTTTTTATTCTACACTGACCCTGAATCTTTTTCAAATGAACATTAAGATCATAGTCAGTTCCAAAGTCTTTTTCATAAGTCCCTATATTGAACTTTATCCTATAATCAAACAGTATGTTCAAAAAGGACCATCAAAATAAAGTTTTAAGTTTATTTAAACGTTGATATATATATTTTTTTACTTTATTTTTTTATTTTTGGCTGAAAGAGAACAAAGGCTGAAAATATAAGCCGAAAATATGCCGCCCCGCCCCTCCACGTTCAGCTCCACATGTTCCCTCCACGTTTTGTAACTTTGCGACCAGCTCCGCAGATGCAACTAAAAAGTAAAAATTATTAATTCATAGGCTAACCACGGAATATATATATTAGGAGCTCATGGACTGTAACTGATGTAACTGATGTATATATTAATATCTTTCCCTCGTGTTCTTTTTCTCCATCTTTTTTATTTATTTTAGTTTTCAGCTCATTGTTCTTTTCTCATTTATTCTGATGACATTGAACATATTGTTAATACATTTTGTATATTGTATACAAGTTGCATGTCATAAAAATGTAATCTCTGTATGTTTTGCAACAACAACAACAATTAAAAGAAATAAAATAAAATAAAGTAGACTTTTGAGCTGTAAGCACGTCCCAGCCAGGTTCGTCACTTATTTGGTTCCCCTGGAAACATTTCCGCTGTGGTCCGTGTTATTTGCAGCGCGTTTCTATACTTGGTTGTGTTGTGAGTATTTGGAGCACACATACTGTATGTTGTGAAACTGATGAAGATGTTTTCTTAATTTGCGGGTGTTTTTTTTTTCCTATTTGCATGTGTTTTCTTCAGTTGCTGCGCGTTGAGCTCTCTCGGCCACCGTATATTAGGCCATTTATGCTTCTTAGTGCAGGGGCACGTTCAAGTTCAAACAGAGAATGTCTAATAGGAAGAGAATTGGCAATCTCTGCTTACTTCCGGTTTCTGGACTGGCTGCAGTAACACGTCTCTGTCCATGCGGGGGCGCTCGCAGGCGAGTGCAGAATGAATGGAGGTCTATGGCGAAAAACCCTCAAAATCCACTTTTCTCAGGATATTATTTTTTGTCTAGTAATTTGAATGTTGTATTCGAAAGGAGATGCAAAGAAATTACACATTGCTGGGTGTTAGATTTTTTAGAGTCACTTATTTGGTTTAAAAAGTCTTTTAAAATGTCAATGACGTCAGAATGCTGACGTCATTAGCAGAATGCTAGCGTGTTATGGGCAAAAACAACTCAACCTGTAAGAAATCGAAAAGAAATAAGTACTCGTTCATTCAACTTTCGACCTATAACCCATGTTGAACTTGCAAAACCTACAATAAAATCTGAGATTTCTCAACGGCAATCGGGTGAAAGAGACACATTTAGCCGTCTAGCCCCATAGACTCCCATTCAGTCTGCACTCGCCCGCGATCACCTCCAGTGGAATTCTAATGGAACTGCAACCAAGATCGATACAATGGGGCTAATAGGAAGTGCCAAGGCTCTCCGTAGACGGGCTCTGGTTCAAAACAGTGCGCAACGTTTTGCTACGGTTTCCGGGTTGAACGTCATGTTTCCTGGAAACGGCGTGCACCGGTGTGCAACGGGGTTTGAGATGCGTTTTCTCTTGTTTGGTGAGTGTGTCAGAACTGCAGTCCAATCAGCAGCAACATGTATATAAAGCATGCGGTATTAAAGTGAACTCGCACAATGAGTTCAAGGAAAGTAATTTACAAATGTGTTCGATGCAGCTCGGTATACCAGTGATTCTTGAGATCAGGGACAAAACATGTCCACCAGATAAAACACAGTTTGTGGGTAAAAAAATTACTTAATATTACACATAGGCTACACTTAACCAGAAGACTAAAAAGGATAATGTAAGCATAACAAAATAGTATTTCATGTTGTTTTATAAATGCTTTTAATTCTAAATGATATGATTTGTGACCAGTGTCTGTAAAAACCCTTGTCCGGAAGCAGGTGTCATTACATTACAATAGCTTAAAAACAATTAAAAGTAATTTTAAATTAAATGTTATGTTTACTATATTTACTAGTTCAGTAATTAATTTAATGAGCATCAAAAGTTACAACTGAAAAACTGATTTTAATGTAGTTTTAAGATGATTTAACTTGTGTCCTGGGTTTTTGTCAACACAGTCAGACCTTTTTTTAAAATAAAAAAAAATCTGGAATTATTGAGGGCAGCTAAAACTCTGAGGACCCCTTTATCACTTCCTTGATCTTTCAAATGCCATGAGACCACTCTAGTGCTGCGTTCCAGTCCACTTTTAGAAACGCACTTGCGAACTTCCCTAAGCACTTCCCCTCGGGGGAATCCCTGCCGCCATTTTGAAGTGCGTTCCACTTCGTTAAGTGGACGAGAGAAGTTTATATGACAGACCCTCGTTCCCTCGATTTTGACAGAGGGAGCGAGTCTGCTTCAAATGTACACTTCAGGCACCTATATGTCCCACAATGCAGTACGATTGTGACGTCACCACATATCTCGTCTAATCACCACCACACAGACAACTCTATGATATATTAATTATAATGTTTTAAATTTAAAACAACCCAAACACACCTATAAACATTTGGATGCTACATTAAACAAATTATTAAAGGGAAAAAAAAATGTGAATAATAAATCAACTCCACGGCTGATTCCAAGTGATCAAGGGCTTAGGACGTTCCAGTTCAGCCCATTGCAGTTTCCGCCAGTAGTGGGCACTCGCAATGACGTACATCCGAGTGAACGAGACGAAGGGAAGTTAGCGAGTGAAGGGCATGACAATTTTGGACTGGAACGCAGCAATGGTCTGGTTTTTAATATTCTTTTAATTTTTATACCTACTTGTTAATACTTTGCATGTCACAACCATAGTGTGTCAACACCATAAACAATGTAATGTAAGATTTGTATGATATTTTCTGTTATAAATGCTAATTTAAGTAAAGTATAAAGGTTACAAGCAACAAATGATAAACAAATGATAAACAAGATGGCTCCTGTGAGAAGCACGTGTTATGAGAGGAAACATGGTATTTTGTCAACTCCGTCAGATGTCAACACCATCAGGATTTGTGTCTGACGGTGTTGACTCTTTCTAAGACGGTGTTGACAAATGCCATTATGTGCATTATTCCTCATTTTACTGTAGTTTACTTCAATTATATTACTTACCAAACATTTGATATTACTGTTGCTCAGTTTTATGTGTTGAATTTCAACCAATTGCCATATAGCTTTATGTTTTGAATTGAATCTCATTTTCATAGCCTCTCGAGTACTTGATATGTAATAAGGTGTTGCTTATGATTACCCATCATTTGCAGCTTATGCTTATCCATCAGAAAAGTATACTGACCGCATAATGGTATGCATTTCAGGCTAGAATGGCTAGGGAGAAGCTATCAGTGGAGGAACGAAAGAGAAGGAATAGGGAGTATCAAAAAAGAAGGGGGAAAAATGTATTGCCAGCCTGAGCTGAAAGAAGAGTTGCTGAGAAATGAGAGGGAAAGATGGAGAAATAGGGTGAAGGAGGGCAAAATAAAAAACAAGTATTTGATACACTGCCGATTTTGCAGGTTTTCCTACTTACAAAGCATGTAGAGGTATTTTTATCATAGGCACTCTTCAACTGTGAGAGACAGAATCTAAAAAAAATCCAGAAAATCACATTGTATGATTTTTAAATAATTATTTTGCATTGTATTGCATGACATAAGTATTTGATCACCTACCAACCAGTAAGAATTCCAGCTCTCACAAACCTGTTAGTTTTTCTTTAAGAATCCCTCCTGTTCTCCACTCATTACCTGTATTAACTGCACCTGTTTGAACTCGTTACCTGTATAAAAGACACCTGTCCACACACTCAATCAAACAGACTTCAACCTCTCCACAATGGCCAAGACCAGAGAGCTGTGTAAGGACATCAGGGATAACATTGTAGACCTGCACAAAGTTGGGATGGGCTACAGGACAATAGGCAAGCAGCTTGGTGAGAAGGCAACAACTGTTGGCGCAATTATTCAAAAATGGAAGAAGTTCAAGATGACGGTCAATCTCCCTCGGTCTGGGGCACCATGCAAGATCTCACCTTGTGGGGCATCAATGATCATGAGGAAGGTGAGGGATCAGCCCAGAACTACACGGCAGGACCTGGTCAATGACCTGAAGAGAGCTGGGACCACAGTCTCAAAGAAAACCATTAGTAACACACTACGCCGTCATGGATTAAAATCCTCAAGCCAGCGCATGTCCAGGCACGTCTGAAGTTTGCCAATGACCATCTGGATGATCCAGAGGAGGAATGGGAGAAGGTCATGTGGTCTGATGAGACAAAAATAGAGCTTTTTGGTCTCCACTCGCCGTGTTTGGAGGAAGAAGAAGGAGGGAGCTGAAAGTCTGTATTGCCCAGCAACAGCCCCAAAACCTGAAGGATCTGGAGAAGGTCTGTATGGAGGAGTGGGCCAAAATCCCTGCTGCAGTGTGTGCAAACCTGGTCAAGAACTACAGGAATCATATGATTTCTGTAATTGCAAACAAAGGTTTCTGTACCAAATATTAAGTTCTGCTTTTCTGATGTATCAAATACTTATGTCATGCAATAAAATGCAAATTAATTACTTAAAAATCATACAATGTGATTTTCTGGATTTTTGTTTTAGATTCCGTCACTCACAGTTGAAGAGTGCCTATGATAAAAAATTACAGACTTCTATATGCTTTGTAAGTGGGAAAACCTGCAAAATCGGCAGTGTATCAAATACTTGTTCTCCCCACATGTATCAGCAGAGGTCATAGATTTCATAGAAGAGGAACACTTGAATCGTCTGTTGCCTGGTATTTAAACTCCATCGACTGCCTTGAGAAGTCAAATGTTAATTTTTTTTATGACAGTTTAGCAATATTTTAAAGGTTTAGCTGTCATTTTGACTATGGATGATTTTAATTAGTTTATATACTTTTTAAGCCGCATATATTTGAAGATGTTGTGGACTTTACAAAGGGGGTTAATTTCTTTTTCTATTGCCTGTAAAGTCCCTCTACTCCCATGGGATGAAAAATTGGTTATGTAATGTGTTTTCTTCATATCTTGCCGTGTTACGATATTTGTGAGAGTTCAATGGTCCTTTTGAATTAAATATTTTTCTGTTTCTTGCAAGTTTGTCACCACCGTCAGTTTTGTGTCAACACCGTTGATGCCTTGTCAACTCCGTCAGAATGATATATTGTTGTTGTTGTTTTTTTAAAGATGAGCTGTTTTGTTCCCTCAAGAATATTTGTTAGTAAAATGGTTGCATTTTCAAAGTTATTGTGTAATTTGTATGCTTCTAAGTATCACTGTTCATTATGGAAATACAATGATAAATTGATTAATCCATACGACCTAAACCGTAATCATTAAACATTGACTAATCTAACTTTTAAAAGGTGATATGATTCATTTAAAAACATTTTTATATGATTAAGACAATTAAAAACCGCTAAGAGTCAAAATATCTGTGATAATTTTATTAAAAATTATTTTATAGACATTTCTATGTGTATGATGGTGTTGACAAAAATCCAGTGCTGATCCCGCAAACCTCTAATTTATTAAAAAAAACAACAACTGGGAGGTTGTTCCAAAACATGGTTACATAGCCAAACCCTCATTTAACAAATATGTATACACTGGTTTTTAAAATAATGAAGTTTTTTTTTTAGAAAATCAAAACCTGTTTTGTCCCTGATCTCAAGAATCACTGATACGCAACGACTGAGGATATTAGAAGACATGTTTGTCGTAAGTTTTATTGTAAAAATATAGGATATCAACATAATGATGTAGTTGTTTATATTTTTAGCTTCATTGCAAGTGTTTGACATTTGGTATAGAAATAAACAATGGTAATTAAGTGCTTTTCCTAAAAATGAGAAAGAAAATACAGGGTATTAAAACAGTATGAACTACAAATAAAGTCAGTATGTGAGGCTAAATAGATGTGTTTTAGTCTGAATTAGGTAAGATGTGTGCTTCAGTTTCAGCAATCCCTTCACTCGATTGGGATGTTCTCTTGTGTTCTGGGCGGCAAGTGCAGTAACTGTAACATCGGGCATATTTTGTAGTATTAAACACATATTTATACCGACTTCATCAGGCTCCGAAAATTCTTCACAAAGAACACAAAGAATGGCCTTCTCAGCTGCCATAGTTGCAACTCTTGCGTCATCAGAACAGTGTGTTCAACGCATCACCGTTTCTGTTTAAAAAACGTTGTGCAACGTTTTGTCGGGGCTGATCGAAGCCCTGGTTCACACAGAAAGCGTTTTTTCTTTGAAAAATGGAAAAAAGACGCGGTCACATTGGGGGAAAAGCGCAAGGTCTCGGATACGCGCCTTTTAAAAGTTTAACTTATTTGAACTTGAGTGCCGCGTTTTTAGAGCGTCATGTCATGCACGTGATGCTGCAAAAGACGTGAGACTCCAGCGCAACGGTCATACACTGAAAAATAAAGTAGCGCAGTGGAATGGAAAAAAGTGATTTTCTGGTAGGCTAGAGCAGGGGTTCCCAAACTTTTCCATGTCTAGGTCCCCCAAATACCACTAGGTTCTGGCCAAGGCCCCCCTTTTGCAGGATGTGTTATTGAACCCATCGGCAATACTACAGCAAATGTAGAAATAAATAAATAAAACATCTAGGTGAACATCATTATGTGATGGTGTTTGATACCAGCCAATCAGAAAGATTATAGAGATGCACCGATTACAATTTTCTAGGCCGATTCAGATTTTTCATTGAGTTTGACCTGCCGATACAGATTTTAGCCGATTCCGATTTCATTTTTTCTAACCACTTTACAGCACACACAAATATTTATTTTCTATAGGCTATATTTTTTTTTTTAATAAAACACCACTTTTACCCAAACTGATTAATAAAAACAAGTTTAAATGGGTAAATGTTCTTTAAATATTTTTGAGTCTTCATTTTCTTTTCTGACATAGCCTACTCTAGTTCTTGTTAAAACACACTATAGGCCTACATGCAAATTATGTGCATTTTAGGTACTTTTTGTGTGAAATCATATTTATTTTGTCCATCAAAAGTGTGCTTTCACTTTAATTGAGCGTGAGCAGCGCAGCAAAAATAGACTCGGTGCGGAAACCCTCCGCTTCACTACTGCTCAAGCCTTGTTTATACCAGAGAATGTCTAATAAGGGGAGAAGTTTAACTGTCAGTAAACTTCCGGCTTCTGAACTGGTTGCAGTTCCACTCTGGTTCCATATGAGGGCGCTCACAGGACGAGTGCAGAATGAATGGAGGTCTATGGCGCTATACACCTCAGGATATCATTTTTTGTCTAGTAATTTGAATGTTGTATTCGAAAGGAGATGCAAAGGAATTACACATTGCTGGGTGTTAGATTTTTTAGAGTCACTTATTTGCTTTAAAAAGTATTTTAAAGTGTCAATGACGTCATACACATCGTACGACCAGAGATACTGCTTTACGGCAATCCTTCACTCACTCTGGTGCGTTCGCGCTCTGCACTTTCTTTTCTCTCGAGGCGTCGACAACACAGCTGACACAGGTAAATACACATGCTAGAAGAGTTTTTGTTTTGTTTGTTTCTGGTCCCGCTTCGGATGCCACGATGCCATCAAGCGGTATCTCTGGTCGTAATCAGTCCTTCACTGACCAATCAGCGTTCATTAGCAGAATGCTAGCGTGTTATGGGCAACAACAACTCAACCTGTAAGAAATCGAAAGGACATAAGTACTCGTTCATTCAACTTTCGACCTATAACCCATGTTGAACTTGCAAAACCTAGAATCAAACCTGAGATTTCTCAACGGCAATCGGGTGAAAGAGACAAATTTAGCCGTCTAGCCCCATAGACTCCCATTCATTTTGCACTCATGGGTGATCGCCCCCTGTGGAACTCTGGAGGAACTACAACCAAAATTCGGTACAATAGGACATAATAGGGAGTGGGCAGGCTCTCCGTAGACGGGCTTTGTTTATACTTTTGCCTGGCTCCGCAGCGCGAGTCTCCACAGACTGCGCGCGCACCTCCCCAAACGGACGAGGCGTTTATACTTGACGCGCTCGCCGCTGTACTATTCTTTGAAACGACAGGGGGCGACTCGAGTAAATGTCCTCAAAACCATCAGGTATCAGTGGTGAGAAGAAGAAAGCTATACACACGTGACAATGTTTATTTTAGTACACCACCACCAAAACCAAACTACAAAAAGAATCCTGTAAAACCCAATAAACCCTGAGATTATTACCCGTGACAATAAAACAAAATATATGGATATGATAATGTGTATACAACATAACTAAATTAACGATCTCTTACATATTTTCTAATTTCACTAAACATTTCATTAAGTTTCGTGAACATTTTTATTAAACATGGACCTTTATGTTCATTAAAAATACTCTTTATTGTATGCAAATTTTTTAAATGTAAGCAACTCATTTAGAGTGCAAACTGGGTGCCGGTGTGGTGAGTGAGGCACGTCACATCTGGTCGCGGGGTGAGCTCCTCGACCAGCGACCCAAACGCACTCACTTCCCTACACAGCACAAGCTTTCCAACGCAGTTTCCATGGGACGGCACCGCTCACACAAGCACCTGCCAAACACAGCGGCAGACACGCGGCGGCTACGTTTGCAACAACATTTTCACCGGAGGAAGAGATAAACGCTAAGAAACGCCCATATAGCTAGCATGATGCCTTCTATTTCTAGATGACAAAGACAAAATTTATCAGTACTACGACACTATGACAAAGGTTAGCGGTACTTATCTGAACTAACGTCATGATCACTTCTACTAGATATAAAGAAAACGTTGATTTTTCACTCGTTGCTATTCAATGACAGTAAAAAAAAAAAGTGCCGTTAGTGCACGGCTGCTCGTAGACTATTTTTTACAGTCTATGGTAGACTAGCTCCAGTGCTCATTTCTGCGTTGCTAAATGAACTCACCAGGACACTTCACCAACTCTCCACTCATTCTCCTCGGACCATGCATTTAATTATTAAGTATTTACGACATTGTGGTGGCGTTCAAGTGCGTTTAACTCGTAAATACGATCTATACGAGATGACTTGAACGCACCATAATGCTAGGCTGAGGCTACCTTTCCTCCACTTCTCCCCAAAGTGACGTCATCACCGAATTGCATAAAAAAAAAACGTTAATACCAAAAACGTAAAAAACTGGTCTTTAAGACCATTTTTATGACATTTTAAAAATGATATACATATCTTGAGTGATTTATGTACCCATTCATCGGCAGTGGTGGTTAACCAGCAACATGGACTTTAATTCACAAGGTTTCCAAGGTTGTGCACGCGTGATGCTGATGTTGCATGATGTTAATCATGCGGCGCCCGAGTGCATTTGACTGGCATAAAATCGGCATATGTAAGACTGAAAATCACGTGAAAATCGGCAAATTCTGGTCACCAGCCGATCAATCAGTAGCCTAGAAATCTAGACGCACCCTAGCGGCAGCAAAATGTATTTTGCAGCCAGGGTAGTCTAGCAACTCTCCATTGACTTTCGGAGCTGTAAAAACCTAAATTGGGTCAGGCCAATCACGTTGTGTATAGAGTAGGCGGGGCGGGCTTAACATAATGACAACAGAGTTGCGACGGTTCCTGCTACTTGAAAACAAAGAATGGCATCTGCTGGAGAACATCTTTCGAATCGACTTTGGCCACGACTCTGGAGGACTTGGAGTTTAGTTTTTCTTTGAGAAAAGAGCAAAGAACGGCACTTAAGTCATTCTTAAAAAAGGAAGATGTGTTCGTAGTTTTGCCGGCCAGATTCAAAAGTTGAATCTATCAACTAACGTTAGCTCCGCTGTTGGGAAAACGCTCTGGTTGGTTGAAGCGCTGTCCTATTGCGTGCAGAGGGAATTTGAAAGACAGCCGTTTATCCCGCCCCTCGGATTGAGCCGTGTCTATGGTGAGTTGCCAGAACTAACATCTTGATCAATCAGTTCATCTCTAAAAGATTAGCATTAAATGTATAATGTTCAGATAGGCTATGTAACAAATTATTATAATGCTATTTCATAACAATACTCATATTAACAAATATTTTTACGTTTTTTAACTTTTTTTCCCGCTTTTTTTCCCAATTTGCTGCGACCCCCTGGCGCCCCCTGGTGGCCCCCACTTTGAAAACCCCGGGGCTAGAGGATGACAGCTTATTAATTACGAAAACAATTATTTATTTTTGCTAATTATTATTTTGTTTCAGTTAGTTTTTCAGTAACTGTTGTTAGTTTCATTTAGTTTTTCATCTATTTTATTTCGGTTTACGAAAATGTTTTTTGACCAATAGTTTTAGTCTTAGTTTCAGTGTTCGTTTACGGAAATAACCTTGGTGAGTACCCAGCAAACACATTTACGTTGTTGCACGTTGCATTTCTGCTATGGCGACGTCGCTGTCCAAGTGCTCACAACGTTGTAACAACATTGTTGCGCAACATTCAGCAACTGAGAGACGACATTCTGACAATTAATTTTTTTATGCTAGATATAGATATCCCCCATTTAGCATGTTTTGTTTTGTGGTTCATTTTTAATTATAATCATATCCTTTTTAATCCATATCCTCACTTGGCGCATGCTCTGCTGCGACAGCACGGTCTGTACTTTGTTTGACTCAGTTTGATTTATTTCATTTTGATTTACTTTAATTAGAATTATTTTTATGTTAAGTTACACTTGACTGGATGAACAATTACACTTGACTGGATGAACAATGATTCCTCGTTACAAGGCGATTACCATTATTGCCCTAATCTTAACGGCATGGCTGATCTGCGGGAACCACGCACACCCAACAGACTCTTGTAACAGGTTAATCACCTATAGTCGTGATGTGCTCTTACAACATCGGTCCTCATTGCTGTGTAACATCAAGCCTGATGTGGTTTTACCACCGGAGCTTCGGCCAAGAAAAAGAGGAAGACGTGGGGGCATTCGTTGCAGAATTAGGAAACGTCCATTTAAACCTTCTCTTCCCTCTATCATACTATCGAATGTACGTTCACTTCGCAATAAAATGGATTTGTTACATGCAAGGTGTAAACTGGAAAGGGCCTTCAGGGATATTTGTATCATAGCCCTGTCAGAAACATGGCTAGACCAGTCAATCTCGGATGCCGAAGTCAGTTTGGACAATTTTACAATAATCAGGGCAGACAGAACCGAGCAATCGGGGAAGACGCGCGGCGGCGGGGTATGCCTGTACATTAACAACAAGTGGTGTAATAATATCAAAGTACACCACAAGTCATGCACAGCCGACCTGGAGATACTAACAGTGTCCCTTCGCCCCTACTATCTGCCTCGGGAATTCCCTGTTGTTGTGGTCAGCTGTGTTTACGTTGCCCCCAGCGCTAACATCAACACAGCAGCTGAGCTCATAGCCGGGGATGCTAATGAAAAGTTATCTAGGTATCCCGGCGCTCCACTGTTCATTCTAGGGGATTTCAACAACTGCAAGCTGGACTGTGTGTTGCCATCTTTCCAACAGTATGTGGACATCCCCACTAGGCGGGCAAACATCTTGGATATGTGTTATGGGAACGTACCTGATGCATTTCGTACGTGTTCCTATCCCCCGCTGGGAGCAGCTGATCATAACATCGTCTCTCTACTCCCGTTGTACAAACAACAACTGAAACGACACCGACCACAACACTACAGCGCCCAACAGTGGTCAGGGGATGCTATCACCTGCCTACAGGGCTCCTTGGCATGTACCGATTGGGACATTTTTAGTGGGAATCTGAATGATAAAGTTTCTGTTATCACTGATTATATAAACTTTTGTATTAGCACGTGTATACCTGTCAAAACAGTAAGGAGATATCCCAACTCCAAGCCATGGATTACCCCTCAAATAAAACAATGTCTTAATGAAAAAAATAAAGCCTTCAGAGAGAAGAATTGGGCTGGCTTGAAACTGGCAACCCGTAATATCAAGAATGAAATATTCAGGGCAAAACTGAAATACAAGGACAGATTGGAAAAAGAATTCTCCAATATGAATACAAAACAAGCATTTCAGATAGTTCGGACACTAACAGGATGTGAATCTAGAAATACCTCATGTGTAAATACTGTAGCGGATCGAGCATTATTTGTAGAAGAACTCAATACTTTCTATGCTCGTTTTGACAAGCAGGATTTCTCAACTGAATGTGAAATTATTTTGAGATCCCTCCCTCCTCCAGACCCTGATGAATTACCACCTTTCAGTGTGGCGGATGTGAGGTGTCAGCTCAGAAGATGCAAGCTGGGCAAGGCCCCAGGTCCTGACGGCATCTCTGCACAGGTGCTGAAGAATTGCGCTCAGGAGCTTTCATCTATCTTTTACTCACTTTTCAGTGAGGCTTATTTCACTGCCACCATACCTCTCATATGGAAAAAGTCTATTATAATCCCGGTCCCTAAAAGGCCACGGCCCATGGAGCTTAACCACTACCGACCTGTTGCCCTCACATCAATAATTATAAAATGCCTGGAGAGGCTGCTGCTGAAAACCATCTTGCCAGCTGTTAACTCACAACTGGAACCCCTTCAATTTGCCTATAAGGCTAAAAGGGGCACAGAGGACGCTGTAGCCTGTCTGCTGCATCTCCTCCTTCAGCACCTGGATTCTCCTGGCAATTTTGCTCGAATACTCTTTGTGGACTTCAGCTCTGCTTTTAATTCCATCCAAAGACACCTGATGATTCAAAAGTTGTATCACCTCAACATTTCTACCCGGCTGATTCATTTTATACACAACTTCCTCAGCAACAGGCAACAAGTAGTACGGATGGGCTCAATTACATCATCTGCTCTAATTATCAACACTGGAGCACCGCAGGGCTGTGTTTTAAGTCCTTTTTTGTATACACTTTCCACAAACGATAACATCAGTCCATTATCCAGCATCAAATACTTAAAATATTCAGATGACACAGCCATTCTTGCCCTGCTCAAAGATAACAACTCTGTTATGGATTATCACACCACTGTAAAGAACTTTGTCCAGTGGTGCGAGGATAACTATCTGAATCTTAACATTAGCAAGACAAAAGAGCTGATAGTCAGTCCCTCTTCACTACAGTATCCTATTGTTATTCATAATCAAACAGTTGAAATAGTGGACAGTTTTAAATATCTTGGAGTAACAATGGACAACAAACTCACTTTTGATCAGCACATTGTGGACATTCAGAAGAGAAGTCACCAAAGAATGTCAGTCATTCGAAAACTTAAAGGACTACACGTCTCTCCTCGATTGTTATTGCTACTCTATCAAAGCATCATTCAGCCAATCTTATTGTATTGTTCTGTATGTTTTTTAATATGCTTTCTGTTAAAAATCGGACCAAACTTACAAAGGTATAAAATATATTGCTTCGAAAGTTATAGGTCTTCCAACACTTAACCTCACAGAACTTAATAATAGAGCAATTACACGCATTGCAATTTCAATAGAACAGGACCCCACACATCCACTTAATGAGTTTCTAGCCCCACTGCCCTCAGGGCGTAGGTACAGGACTCTGAGGTGCAGGAGGGCTCGCTTTGGAAGAAGCCTGATTCCCGCAACCATTACATACCTCAATAATCGTCATCGGTGATTGGTAATCGGGTTTTTTTTTTTTTTTTTTTTTTTTTTTTTTGTCTATTTGTATTATGTATATCTGTATTATATTGTTGTGTGTGTTAAACAAGTACAGTGCTGTGGAAAAGAATTTCCCTCTGGGGACAATAAAGATAAAGTATAAAGTATAAATATTGTTTATCTTCTTTGTTATTTATGGGGCTAACAGTAAATTATTTATAATCAACACCTGCAAGTGTACACTTTGAAGAGAAAAATGACATTAGAAGGTTAGCTAATTCAACTTTAATAAAACTGCATATGGTAATCAAATTGCACTTCCAAAAGTCATACATTTGTGAGAAAAAAAACATTAAAATGTTAACTTGACTAACGCTAACTTAGCATGAGCAGACATGAGAAAATCTAGCAAAGAAACGAATGAGACGACAAATCAAAGGAATAAAATAAAAAGGTGTGGGAGGGTTACATTATTTTTTTTTTGTTCCCTGTGCATTTCCAAAAAAAAAAAAGAAAAAACATTAACATGCAACAAATGTTTACTTTTTGACCAATTATCAAAATAAAGTAGTCCAGCAAAGCTATTATTATCAGAGCATGTGAGCAGATAGCATAAATCGTTCACTGATCCACTCCCTGCTATCTGCTCACATAATGATAACTACTCTGATAATAATAGCTTTGTTGGAATACTTTATTTTGATAATTGGCCAAAAAATAAATCTGTTGAATCTGTTTATGTTTCATAGAACTGAATGAAGAATAATATATTGATGTTACAGTTTTTCTCGATTGCTTAAACACATTTCTTGAAACTATGCCTCGTATTCTCAAAACTATAAACACAAATCCATAACGTCTCACCCAATTCCCCAAACATCCTATTTTCAGGTCAAAATGAAGCTCTACACTCAAAACCATTCACTCTTGCTGAAAAACCAAACTTTGCCCTCAGACAGGACACACAAGCCCTCAAAATCACACACACTACAACATAGTCTAACACACTGGTGCAATAAATTCAAAACAACATTTCCAAAACTGGTAAGTTATGTTGCTTGTGGTTCCCCCCTCACAAACCTTTTCACATGATGAACACAAAAGACACAACCAATGGATACACTGGCACATTTTTATTCATACACAGAAAACACACAAACACAAATATTTATTTTCCTATTTTACTCTTTTTTTTTTTTTTTTTACTCTTTTTTTTTTTACTCTCTCCTCTAATTTTTTTTTATATTTACTTACAGTAAGATGTGTGTGACCATCATATGACAGTAAAAGAGCACACACAAACCTTATTCTAATATGGAATTCGAATTGTATTGGAATGGTAAAGAGTGTTGGTCGTGACAGGAGGGCCTCCACTCAAGGATACAATATGATGAACACGTCTAAGAATGTTCCACATATGGTTGAAATACCATCATCGGCCTAGAAAGATAACATTCTGGGAGTCAAGACTATAAAGGAGAAAGGATGCCCTCCCTTCACTGTCACACTATATAATCACTCCATGTGACTGTACGACTGCTGGCCTTTTCTTGCAAGAAAATAAACCTCATCAAAGACTATTGGAAATGTTTGTCTCTTATTCAGTGATAGAATTTTGTTTGCCACCACTCCTCCCTGAAGGTTCTCGAGGCGACGGTAAAGCGACTCAGATTTGGCCTTACTCGTAGTCCAGCCTCCCTCATAGTCACACCATTGACAAACACATGGGCAACTAGAGTGGCTTGAATTTCATCTGAGACTGCTTGTCTTCTTGTCCTTGCCCTTCCTCCTCCTCATTCTTATCCCTCTTCCTTCATGTCTTTCTGGATCCATTGTTCCAAAACGCAATAATCTGATTTGGGCCCTTTTATATATCTATTGAAGGTTCTGATTGGTGTGTGTTAAATTTTGACTCTTAGTGTTTCCACCTGGGTAATTGTGTGCTAGCTGAGCTGAAGCTGTGCTGACTTGAGTGAACAATATTGAATGCTAGTGCTTTATACATGACAACATGGTCTAAGCAATGAGGAATGAAGAGATTTGTGTGTAGAGTTTTGCAGTGACAGTTCAACAAATCTGACTCATGTGTCAAAGCAGGGAATAGTGTTTATAGTTTAGTCAAATGGGTGTGCTTTTTGATAAATGGCGTTATGGTTTTGAAATTTTAGTTCAAAAGCCTGGTTATAGTGTTTAAGCAATCGAGAAAAACTGTAATATATTGATATTTAATATTATTTTAATATAGGCCTATTTTCTGTCCAATTTTTGTGTTACTTTAAATAAAAGTGTGATTATTTTATTTATTGTTTATTTATTTCAATTAATTCAATTATTGTATTTAATTAAAAAGTCTTATAATAATACAATTACACAAAAAAATATTTTAAAATGAGAAATGAATAATAAGTCATTTTCGGGTTTCGGCCAAGTGCATCCAGAATTTTCGGTTTAGAAAATAAACCCTGTCAAATAAACCCTAGCGATGCCCCTGGTTGTAACTGTAATTAAATCTTGGCTCACCTTTGAGCTCCACATCGGCGTGGTAGTTCCCGCTGATGACGGAGTCTGTGCTCGGGGTGCTGCAGCGATACACACCGCTGTCCGTCGCTCGCACCTTCTTGAACCTGAGCTCCACTGAATCATCAGTCAGCTTCTTATAGCTGATGTCCCCGCTGTTGACCCGGTCCCTCACTGTGGGGTCCACGAAGCTACTGTCAAAGGTGGAGACGAGATTGAGCGATTTATCACCAGACTGGATCATGGACCACTCGAAATCCTGGTCCCGGGGCCCCTCGTAGTCGGACACATTGCAGTGGATGGAGACGGCCTGTCCCTCGACATGCATCAGAGGACCGACCGGAACCTTCACCACACGGCCCTCGCTGAACACCACTGAGAGAAAAAGACAAGATTTCTCACATATAGAGCATGTAGAAAGGAAATACAGCAATACCTCTGTATATATCTCTGTTTTTGAAATATGCAGACACTGCCATGAAACTTTCAAGAACTGCTTACTAGGTATGAACACTATACATGAAAATGTCATGCTGTCTCAATAGGTACTTTATATAAAAATGAAATAAGAATAATCATTCACATGGCTGTGCATGCGTGTATACTATTAAAAAAGATATTTGGATCTTTATGTAAGAATTTCCTTATGGAACCTCTAGGCTACATTAGAAACAGGAAAATGGGAATAAATATGTAATTCTGGTATGAAACACTAGCTGGAACAGGCTGATAGGTCCTTAACTCATTTGGTGGCGATCACATCATTATCTACATTGACAGCTGATTGGTTGCTGTTGCATCAGTGGCCAATGAGCTGCGGCTCAACATTCAGATACTTTAATGTTGCTGTTAGCAGTCTGCAGGGCACTTTAAGAAAGCATCTGAAATCAAATCAACATCTAAAGCTGGAAGATTTGAAGATTTGACTCATAGTCCTGCACTTTTCAAGACAAGCCATGACTAAAATCAGCATTAGAGTTTTCGTTGTAACCACCATTTCAATCCCACGTGTAATGCAGCTCACTGTGAACAAACGTGACATTGATTGATGACATAAAACTCTGGCCCCCCAAACTGCCGGCACTGCACAGGGAATTTGTCATTTGTGTTGGACTGCAACCATGACACCTGGAGGGCCCTGGTTCCCCTCTGGCAGTAATATAGTATTGTATACTAAGTTATGCCATAAAAATGAAGTATCATGATACCAAGATACCATGCAATATTGTGTTCATTTAGGGACCGTTCGGTATTTATCGAAAGGGCCACCGGAGGAAAATAGGGGAGGGTCATGTCTTTTTATTCTATGTTGAGGGGAGGGTCATCCAACTTTTTTTAGTCTAGGGGGAGGGTCACCCAACTTTTATATTCATGAAAACAGCAACATTTCAAAGTGGCTTGTTTGGTGCTATTTTTTTCCATTTAGCTCCATGTTGATCTCGCGTTATCAGCCCCCCTTCGATATCAGATGGGTCTGACCCAACAAAAATCCAGTTTGGCGCTGTTTGACAGTGCGCGCACACTTCAGTTCGCGCTTAGAAAAAGTACATCATGTTAGAACAGAATGCCACAGAAGTGTCCTGTGAGTGTAACTCTACCGCTGCATTAACATGTGATGTGAACGTACGTCGAGTTTTACAGTATTGGGACTGAGGCGCCAGAACTGCAGCTGCTAGAATGTGCGCTGTAGCGCGATACTACCATATTTCCATTCTTATTTTGTTTCCACGATGTGTAAAATGTAGGGCTACCACATCTTTAAATTACTATTAGTATTATTTAAGTTAACATAATAAAATACGTAGACCTACACCACAAAGACTAGTTGAGGATAAATTCGTTAAAATTGGGCGATTCCAGTGTTATGGACGTCAAATTTGCAGTCAAAACTTGAAATATAAATTCTCAGAAAATGCATTTAATACCAATATTTTGAAACGTCTGAAAGGAGTCAAGACATTAGAAAAATATCAGTCTACACATGCGTTTTATATTTAATATGAGGGAAATACACATGTGACGTGACACAAAAAATCTTTAACTTTTAGGTGGCAAAATATTTTTTAATAATTCTATAAATTACACTGTGCAAACCAAAATATATATACCCACCGGATGAATAAAGATCGGCCTCCACAGAACATAAAATATTATTTTTATTTTATTTTTCGTGTTCGTATATTATGTGAAGAAGAAAAAAAAAAAATGTTACGGGCGTGACAGTTCTCCATTACAGACATGACTGCTCTGAAAGCAACTTTAAAAATGTCACAGAGACCTCAAACAGAAAGCACAAAGCCTTTCTTTAAAGTGAATTTCGTTTTTTTATTAATTGTATCTTAATTTTAATCAATGTTTCATCTGGATTTAATAAATAAGAAGTAAATATAGTAGAAAACTATTGTCTCATAAATGAACCGAAACTCAGCGTAAGGTAGGCTATGCTACTTGCCTCACAGACCTGAGAAATGTATAGAAAGCTTTAAATGTCTACTTTTACACAGAACAATTCAAAACTAAAGAAAACAGACTGCTTTCTGCTTATGAAATGTGCTTTTCTCTCTGGCGCGTTCTGAGAAGATCGCGACGCATCGTCAACTTCATCTTTGCAGTCGACACAGAAAACACTTGTTTATTAATTAAAATGTCTCCTTGCTATATTTGACATATTAATAATCATTACTTTTGCCGGTTCTTTGTGACAGCTTTTAGATGCTTTATTGGCAGCGCCACCCACATGTTGAACGAGTCACACCGCATCAGCACCGAAAACATGATTTTTTTCAAATCTAAAATCAAAAATCGTGATACGAACCAAATCGTAGTACCAATCGTTACAGCCCTAGTAAGATGAGAAAGCAAGAGTTTATGGTTTAAAAAAACAAAAAACAATGGCTATCTGAACATCTTTGCCAAGCGCAAACCAGTACAGAAGTAGGCTAATCAATAAATTATCGGGGAGGGTCATGCCTTTTTTCACAATCATTTTGGAGGGTCATAGAAAAATGTATTGCTGGCGAAGGGAGGGTCATGTCTTTTTTGACAACAGATCTCAAAACTCCTCCGGTGGCCCCTTAAATAAAAAACGAACAGTCCCTTATAATTCAAATCTACAAAATGAACCAAACTTTTATAAATACATAGATGTAAATGAAAACAGACCAGATTTTCCTCTGAATACTTCATTAATGAGAATATATAACTGGCTCTAGTTACCAAGCAAATAAAATAAGTGTAAACAAAATTCATCTTAGCACTGCACAGTAGCACAGAAGCTGTATGAAGTGACATTTAGATGTAGTATTTATGCATTTGCACTGCAATTACAGTTGCATTAATAATGTTATGAGATTAATGTTTTTTTTAAAAAAAAAATTGGAAATATGAAATGTTGGAAAAAATTAAATAACGCGCCTACTTTTAGATGGGAAATGTAATAACCTGATAAGGAACAAAGACCTGTTCTTTACTGGACGATAGAATTTGATTAGATTTAAGTGCAATCTAAAACACAAGCTATTTTTAATCACACTAATATACCACAAAATAAGAGTTTATAATAGGACAGAAAACAATATGTCTAATGAAATACAAATAACAGGTTAAACCAAGCATCCATTTAAAAAAATAAAATAAAGGTAACAAGATTGTCTTAAACAAGTCAACTTACCAAAAGCAATTAACAAAATCACAGAATGAAAAAGTCCAGTTATTCCATCCATTTTAAGAAGGTGCATGATATCCTCCCGTGAGAGTGTCAAAAAAAGTCTCTTCTGCCATGAACGTTCTGTGAGAGTAGCTTAGTCATTTAGAGATTGTGGTAGATCAGAGAGAGAGAGAGAGAGAGAGAGAGAGAGAGAGAGAGAGAGAGAGAGAGAGAGAGAGAGAGAGAGAGAGAGAGAGAGAGAGAGAATAAAGCACCTTAAAACTGAAACAAACAGGGATTTTGACTATTAAACTCATTTAATTAAAACAACTAATTTTCAAAACATAAACTGAACATTGTCAAACATCACACTGAATAAAGTAATATTGTACACATAACCAATAAACAAATATTCAAACCCATTTCTAGTTCAAGAGCCATTTCACACAAAAAAGAAAATACATTTTATCTTTTAACTAAAACGGGGGTTATCTAGAAAACCAAAATGGTAAAAATAAAAATGTGTTTTCAGTTACCAGGCTTCTAGCCTCACTTCCTGTTTGGTTTGGTTTCCTTTTCTCTGTGTTGTTTTTTAATGCCATAAATGCCTGAACACACCTTCAGTTAATTATACCTTATTTCTCTGTGTATTTAGGCTGGGGTTTTCAGTTGTGTTTTGCTAGTCGTTGAATGGATTATTGTATGTGTTCCTGTTTGTTTCCAGGAAGTTCCTGTTTTCCTGTGTGGACTATCTCCATGGTGTTCTAGTTTGGATTATCAGTGTTTTGTCTTTTCTCTATTAAAGTTGTGCGTGCATGTGGATTCTCTGTCTGCCTCATCTATCCGTTACAGTAACGAATCAACAAGCATCAACAATCGTTCCTGTTCGGCTCAGAGGGACAAACCGCATGGGTTTCTTTGACGAATCAATGCTGATCAAAACTTGACAATCACGTTCACTACGGAGCTCTGAATGTCCAACTGAGACAAACTATACCACTGAAAAGCAGAGAATCTCCTCTTTATGGGACTTTTTAAAACACAAATTTGGATTAGAGGTTCAAAAGTTATTAACATTTAAGAACAATAATTATGTTTGGCTACGGGCGGCGGTCTCGGTTTCGAAGGTTTTACAATTTCATCATTCATGGATCTTAAATGGGTGATTGATCTGATTCTAGGGATGTAACGATATTGACGATATCGCGCTATCGCGGTGGTAAACGTGTCTCGATATCGTTGTGGTTGGGTTACAATATTAAAAGGACAGGTGTCCGTCAAAAAGCAAGAGGAATAAACACAGTCCCGCGGAACAAATCATTGTTAACTACATAGACCATGATCCTTTGCGCTGCGTCGTCACAACAACCGTTGTTAAGCCAATAGGATTGCACGCTGCACGCTGTCCACACAAGCTCACAGCAAGCCAGCATGGCCGACAGCGATACTTGTAAGGATGAAAACAACAACCCGAAGTTGAGATTGCGCCAGCCCCTGCAGCTTTTAAATCAGATGTCTGGAAACATTTTGGTTTCGCCGTGTCAAAAAACGCAAAAGGAGAGAAGGTGGTGGACAGACAATGGACTATGTGCAAGCAATGCCACAGTAAACTGCGATACAACACGGGAAACACAAGCAACATGCGAAGTCATATGTGAGAAGCGTGTCATGTTGAACCTTAAACAGTCTGAGTGCATTGCTATTACCACTGATGGGTGGACTTCCAGAGCGACTCACAGTTACATCACTATTACGGCACATGTTTTGACGAGTGAATGGGAAATGCAGAGTTACGTTTTACAAACTAGACAGCTTAGCGAATCACACACTGGCGTAAACATAGCCGAAGTCCTTAAATCTGCAGTCAAAGAGTGGGGGCTGGACAAGATTGGAACAAGGATCGCTGTTGTTACTGACAACGCAAGCAACATGCGAGTAGCAGTAAAGGAAGCCGAACTGTCCCTTTCACATACGGTGCTTTGCGCACACACTAAACCTGGCCTCACAAGCAGGTTTAAAGGTCAATGCAGTGAGCCGCCTCCTCGGTAGAGTCAGACGTGTAGCAAGTTTTTTTCACCGCAGTTCTACAGCCACAGCCGTGCTGACCACCAAACAAAAACTACTCAGTCTCCCTGTACATAAACTCATTATTGATGTAGTGACAAGATGGAATAGCTCTCTGGACATGGTGGAGCGTTACCTTGAACAACAACAAGCTGTTGCTGCAGCCCTACTGAGTGATGAACTGAGACACAAGTCACGTGAAATTGACACTTTGGACACATCTGACATTGCAAATGCAGAGGATCTTGTGAAGATTCTTTTACCAATAAAAAAGGCCACAACTGTTCTCTGTGATGAGTCGCAACCAACAATTTCTCTCATTTCACCACTAAAACAAATGATTCGAGACAGCATGGCCACAGATAATCACGACTCAAATGCCATTGCTCAGATGAAGGCAGCCATTCTGAAGGATCTTACTGACAGATACCAAGGAGAGGATGAAAAGTTCATGCAGGAGAGCAGTGCTTTGGATCCACGCTTTCGGGACCTTGCAACATCTAGGCAGTGGAGAGAGAGAGGACGTCTTTGAAAGAATAAAGTTCAAAGCATCACAGATACAACAACAGGTAAAAAAATGTTAATGCTGTGCCATAGAGAAAATTGAGAGAAATACAATAAAATGTAACAAAATGCTAATATAATGTCTTTTTATCATTTATGAACCAGGACCAAGATGTGCTGCCCAGGAGCCCACATCCAGCAGATCTGGACGACAGCAGCGCGAGCTTTGTGCCTCCTCTTAAGAAGCATGCCCTTGAGGACCTCCTTGGCTCTTCTTTTAGCAGTAATCAAGTCACAGGTGGAATTCAGGCAGAAATTGACTCTTACTGCAAAGAAGCATTAGTTTCTCTGTCTGCTTGCCCTCTTAAGTGGTGGAGAGACAATGCAGGGCGGTATCCTATTCTGTCTTCATTAGCAAAGACCTACCTGTGTATACCCGCTACCTCGGTGCCCAGTGAAAGGGTATTTTCAACAGCAGGGGATATTGTAAATGCCCAGAGGTCTCTTCTTCTCCCTTGCAATGTAGATCTTTTGATCTTTCTAAAGAAAAACTTGAACATTAGCTAAAGGATAGGTCAGTGTTTTTTTTAAAAGGCTTTTTGACTGACTATTTTATTTAAGTTTAAGTTATGTTCCTAAATACCAGTTTTAAAAGGCTGCTTTTATTTGCCTTGCACATTTAAACCTGACTTAACTTGATCTTTGTTTGCACTTAAAGGGAATTCCCTATTGTTTACAATTGTTCTAGTTGCTTCTTAACTTGAACATTGCACAGAAGAATCAGTTATGCAACCAAATATTACTATACAGAATATTGATGTTCCTGACTACAACTTGCACTTTAAAAGCACTATGTGATCAGAGTTTTATGTTGTCATGATCCATAAATACAACAATAAATTGCCTGTTGACTGGCAAAAGCAGAATAAATGTCAGTATTTTTTCGCTATTATCGTCACAAACACTATCGTGAGCTATTTAACAATACCGTGAGCTTTTCCACAATATCACAATAAATATCGTACCGTGAGGTCAATATCGAAATTGTATCGTACCGTGAGATTTTGATATCGTTACATCCCTATCTGATTCGTCAATCATATCTGAAGAAATCATATAGTTTGTTGTGTTTATCAGTATTATCATTTGAAATATATGTTCAATGCTTTTCTTTGTCTCAGTGTAGCTGACTTAGGTTGTATTAAGATGAACAATTTCAAAGTCTTTGACGAATCAATGCTGATCAAATCTTGATGACCCAATCACGTTCACAACGGAGCCTCTGAATGTCCAACGGAGACAAACGACACCACTGAAAAGCCGGGAATCTCCTCTTTACAAGACTTTTTAAAGCATGCCGACTGGATTACGGGTTCAGAAGCGATTAAACACAGACGCACCTCAGCGTTCTTCTTGAGCTCTTCCGCTTCAGCCTCACTGTACTCCATATCCAGGCCGTCTTCATTGCCCGAGTCGTCATCGGAGCACAGCAGCTCGGGCAGGGAGTTATTGAACTCTACAACAACAGAAACACACACGTTCACACACACACACACTCACAGTAAAACAGAAGTCATGTGAGGCAGAACATCACGTCATACTCACCTTGCAAGCTGAGCTCAGTGGCTCTCTTCAGATCATCATCTTCTCGCATCTCTCTCGCCTCCTGCGCAATTAACAGATCATATCCCCTCATTATACAGCAACTGTCCTCATGATCAGTTACAGCTGTGCTCACGTCAAACACCAGCAACACTGGACAGTTACAGCTGGTAAGAAGATTGTGCTGAAAAACTAAAACTAAATATGTCTGTGCTATTTAACCCGAAATGGAGAAAAAAAACAAAACATCTAAGCCATGTTTTATTGAAGTGCCCCTTATGCTTTTTCAGATATTCCCTTTCCTGTAGTGTGTAATAAAGCTGTGTGTGAATGTAAAAGGTCCGCATAGTTTCAAACATCAAAATGGAGAAAAATATACAGTTTTACATTTATATAAAATGTAATATATAACATTTATATAAAAATAAATAAATGTCTCCTAAAAGGAAGTGATTCTGAACTGAAAACGAGTCATCGGTAATTCCAGTCTCACTTCCAGCTTAATATACTTATGTTTGTAAAAAAATAAGTCTAAAAGTCCCTCTAGACAGACCGCAGTGGAACAAGATGTGTTTGTTAAAGCTATACTTAAATATAAAGTCTGCAGAAAAGACATCTGGCTCAACCAAAGAGGAAGCAAATCAGTTTCTCCATGTTTTGTATTTGTATTAATGAATAAAACTTGTGCTATTGAGCTTTCCACGGCATTCTGTGGCCTCAACCTCAACCCTCAAGCCTCAAAGAGATGCACCGAAGAGATAATGGAACTTTCTACGTGACATTACACACACATACACACACACACACACACACACACACACACACACACACACACACACACACACACACACACACACACACACACGCAAACATCCCTTTGCATTTAGTTCAAAATACAAGTGATTCAGAATCTGTAGATGACATGTTAAAGGAGAAGTTCACTTTCAAAAAAACTTTTGCTGATAATTTACTCACCCCCATGTCATCCAAGATGTCCATGTCTTTCTTTCTTCAGTCGAAAAGAAATTAAGGTTTTTGATGAAAACATTCCAGGATTTCCCCCCATATTATAGAGTCCAATGGGAACCAAACGGTTCAAGGTCCAAATGACAGTTTAAGTGCAGCTTCAAAGGGCTTTAAACGATACCAGACGATGAATAAGGGTCTTATCTAGCGAAACGATCGGTCATTTCCAAAATAAATAAAAAAGTTTAAGTTTTATAAGCACAAATGTTCGCCTTGCTCTGTTCTGTGATGCGCGTTCGTGACGTCACGTAATACGCAATTACGTTGAAAAGGTCACGCTTGAAAAATTTCTGTCCTGAAGAAAATGTTCTTTTTGGCTTTTTAATATTAAAACACCCAGGATACGCACACGAAATGGCCATTTTAAACGATAAACTGATACAAATAAATTTGAAAATGTGTATATGGTCCTCCTTCCGCACATTTGTAAACACGTCAAGCGTGACCTTTTCAACGTAATTGCGTATTACGTGACGTCACGAACGAGCATCACAGAACAGAGCAAGGCGAGCGTTTGTGCTTATAAAACTTAAACTTTTTTATTTATTTTGGAAATGACCGATCGTTTCGCTAGATAAGACCCTTATTCATCGTCTGGTATCGTTTAAAGCCCTTTGAAGCTGCACTGAAACTGTCATTTGGACCTTCTACCGTTTGGGTCCCAATAGAATCCATTACATGGGGGGAAATCCTGGAATGTTTTCATCAAAAACCTTAATTTCTTTGCGACTGAAGAAAGAAAGACATGGACATCTTGGATGACATGGGGGTGAGTAAATTATCAGCAAAAGTTTTTTTGAAAGTGACCTTCTCCTTTAAAGCATGCACGTCTGATTAGTTTTGTTTTATTCTATAGGTGTAATTTGAGACTACAGGGTGGGCCATTTATATGGATACACCGTAATAACATGGGAATGGTTGGTGATATTAAAGTCCTGTTTGTGGCACATTAGTATATGTGATGGTCACCACCCATCTTGAGGAGTTTTCCCCCTCACATATACTAATGTGCCACAAACAGGACTTTAATATCACCAACCATTCCCATGTTATTACGGTGTATCCATATAAATGGCCCACCCTGTAGTGTGTAACTTCGAATTTTAAGTATATTCCTACAGAATGATTCCCCTAACAGGATCACATTCTGTAACCCTACCTCTTGCTAGGTCATAAAAGTTACGACCCCCAACAGGAATTTCAAGGGAACCACAACTCTCACTTGAATTCTTGTAAAGAAAGAGAACTAGACCCTGCAATCTTATATTTTCTATATGTATAACCACTTAAGAAATGTATAAACATGGATTTGATTTTCCCGTGTCATAGTAGCTGATATCATGGCTTGATAGTCGTGTGAGTGAACTTTAAATGTGTGTAATTCTGCATATGAATGTAACTTTATATCCCTGCTACCTTTACCTGCCATTCTTGGTATCTGTTTAACTGTCTCGTTCTGACTGAACCAACCATATACCAGAGATTACAGTAAAATGTATTATTCTGTGTGTATCATCTGTCTGGGTAGAAATGACGAATTCTAAACGCCGTCATAAACTATGCAGATTAACCATCTGACAGGACAAAGAGAGATCTTCCCGCTCGGAAATCTCTGAAAGTGATTGGTCCACGTACGCGAAGTAGGCGTAACCTAAGCCCCTCCATAAGAGACTGACACAGAAAGTTCCAAGAGAGCACTTTTTCTGTGAGAGGTTTCTGGTTCCATGGCTCCTTAGGGAGCTCTTCTCCGTTTTTCTTTTCTTTTCTTTTCTTTTCTTTTCTTTCTTTGTCTTTATTTTCGTCTTCGGACTTTTTCTACGTTCAGTGAAGTGAACAGCCGGCAACTTTAACTTTGAGTAGACTTAAACTTCCCGCGAACTCCGCTTACTCCGGAAGCCCAAGAGGGACGACCAGCTCCAAAAGGACACATACACACGCTTTCTTGCCTCAGCAACACAACAGACTATATGCAAGTATAATCAAGCTTAATCAAGCTCTTAATTCGTTTAAGGTTGTCTGCCCCTGCTTAAGGTGATTTGACTGCTTGGTGTCTCTCACGAGTTGACTGTGAAAATTGTCATCCTGACATTTTTGCTTTCACTTTCTCTCGCTCATCCTCTCTCCCTCTCTCATCTTCTGATCTCTTTCTCTCTCATCTGTTATTCATCATTTCGTTTTGTTTGTTTCGGGTGTATATACATATATTCTGTGTGAATCGTAGTATGTATTCCTTAGTTTGGCATGTATTAAAATCCATTATATTCTTGATTGTTTCTGTCTAAATGCTCACATTGCGAAGTCAATGAAATGTTTGATCCAAGCTACAAAGCTTTACGATTTGTTACTTTTCGGTAACCTAAATTTTATAAGGACAGGAGAATAGTTGCCATGGCCATGAACTATTTTTTCTGAAATTATAAGAAGTGATAACTTTATTGAGAAGTTGATAAGTTAATCTTACGGCCGTTTGCTGGACAAACAGATTGTTCGATAACTAAATTAATTCCATTAAAGGTTATCTCATACAATCGATCTGTAAAAGACTATTGATATATTAATGACGAACCATAACCCGTTGTGGTAGTCATTCATATATACAATCAATCTATTTTCAGCTTCGATAGTTTATTGTAACTGTAATATGTGATATATATTAATCATATTCCTGATTGGTTATTAAAATTCCCTATATATAATTTGAGCTAATGTTAATGTAATACCCAGAATGCGGTTACAACTCAATGGAATTAAGACGGTTGAGATGATTTTTGATCCTAGACGTGTAGTAGGGGATCATAATCCGGTAATGATACATGGTAATGTCATTGCACAGGTTCCTTCATATAAGTACTTGGGTGTCTATATAGATAATTCACTATGCTGGTCTTTTCATGTCAACAGTCTTTGTTCCAGGCTATAGCAGAGACTATACTTTCTACGCAGGTTAAAAGCGTTCCCAGACAGCAAGGTAACATTGATTCAATGTTGAGTTTTGATCCAAACCATCATTTTGGTTGACATCAAAATTTCAATGTTTAAAGTGTGTTGGATCAGCATTGAAATTTTGATGAAAGGGAACAGCACACATGGGTGAAGACAGTGACATTGAACTAACAGTGAGGCTGCGTTCGAAACCACATACTCAATGAGTAGGTACTTAATTTCACTAGGTACTTACTTAACGAGCATTAAAAGAGTAGGTACTTTATAGCCTGATCTCGTTAAGTATGAATGTGAACCGGACATCTGCCATGTTGACGTTATCATGTGACCTTACGACGCGTTATCACACGCGCAACAACTTAAAATATTTGAATGACACATTTAATTCATCTATTTGTAAATATCTTGATATTGATTAAACTTGCTCATTTTGTGGTCTTGTTGAAGAAACTGCTGTCCATTTATTTTGTGATTACATTTAGGGTTGATTTAAGTTCTTATAAATATTTAACCCTACTAATGTGACCCACCGTTTTATCCTTAATGATATTTATTTTTTTACGAGATCCCAAAATTGTCATCTCTTGAATATGTTTTTAATTTCTTTATTTTATATCCAAACATTTTCATCCACAAGCAAAAGTGGCTAACTGCTTTATGTTTGTCTCTTTTTCTTGTTGAATTTAACTCTCGTTTCATCCCTCAGGCCTATAAATAACAATAAATGCATTTTTTAAATGTATTATAATGAATTATTTAAGAAAATATATATTAAGATATTCAACCTTGTAGGTTATTTTTTCCTGTGTATAAAATCTCATATTATATGCAAACCCATGATTGATATATATATAACTGTAGATATATATATATAACTGTGTATATGTAACTGTCAAGTTACTGATGTTATGAAGTGTGTATATATATATATATATATATATATATACACTTCATAACATCAGTAACTTGACAGCCCTACCTGGAACGGTTTTCCTCAGCGTTTGTAATGTCTGCACAAAGGACAGCTGTGCGAAGATTCGCCTTTGGAGAAAACTGTTGATTTTATACTCGAAAAATGTAAGTATCATTAATATTAAAAATTAATATTACCCCAGAATGAATTGCATTGCTATCCCACCCCAAAACATACAATAACAACGATAAATGCTGACCAATACTTAATTATATTACTTTTTACTGAAAATGATATAATTCAATAAAACAAACAAAATGTAATACATGTGACATAGCTGACAACAATGAGAAATATTGATAAATTAGTAAAATAATGAATCAAAGTCACCATCACACAATAAACAAATGCATACAAGTCAACACATGAAACATAGCTTTATTCAAACTACAATCATGTATGTAGGCTACAGGCGCTGAACCCCACATCCTTCTGCCGTCTCAACACAGCGGTTCCCATTCTGCAGCTTTATTCTGATGAATCAGCTGACCGCCAGAGGTGAGCTGTGCCTGAGGTTGATGCGTGATGTGTTGTGCTTCACAATCTGAGGCAATAAGGGCAGGTGGAGTGATGGAGGAGTGATGGAGGGTTTCATGAGGGCAGGTGGAGTGATGGAGGGTCTCGTAAGGGCAGGTGGAGTGATGGAGGGTCTCGTAAGGGCAGGTGGAGTGATGGAGGAGTGATGGAGGGTCTCGTAAGGGCAGGTGGAGTGATGGAGGAGTGATGGAGGGTCTCGTAAGGGCAGGTGGAGTGATGGAGGAGTGATGGAGGGTCTCGTAAGGGCAGGATCTCGTAAGGGCAGGAGGAGTGATGGAGGGTCTCGTAAGGGCAGGTGGAGTGATGGAGGGTCTCGTAAGGGCAGGTGGAGTGATGGAGGGTCTCGTAAGGGCAGGTGGAGTGATGGAGGGTCTCGTAAGGGCAGGATCTCGTAAGGGCAGGTGGAGTGATGGAGGGTCTCGTAAGGGCAGGATCTCGTAAGGGCAGGTGGAGTGATGGAGGGTCTCGTAAGGGCAGGATCTCGTAAGGGCAGGTGGAGTGATGGAGGGTCTCGTAAGGGCAGGAGGAGTGATGGTGGAGTGATGGAGGGTCTCGTAAGGGCAGGTGGAGTGATGGAGGGTCTCGTAAGGGCAGGAGGAGTGATGGAGGGTCTCGTAAGGGCAGGTGGAGTGATGGGAGGGTCTCGTAAGGGCAGGAGGAGTGATGGTGGAGTGATGGAGGGTCTCGTAAGGGCAGGATCTCGTTAGGGCAGGTGGAGTGATGGAGGGTCTCGTAAGGGCAGGAGGAGTGATGGAGGGTCTCGTAAGGGCAGGTGGAGTGATGGAGGGTCTCGTAAGGGCAGGAGGAGTGATGGTGGAGTGATGGAGGGTCTCGTAAGGGCAGGTGGAGTGATGGTGGAGTGATGGAGGGTCTCGTAAGGGCAGGTGGAGTGATGGAGGGTCTCATAAGGGCAGGAGGAGTGATGGTGGAGTGATGGAGGGTCTCGTAAGGGCAGGAGGAGTTATGGAGCATATTTTGCAGCGATTTTTGAGTGAGCATATCAGTGAACACCCCTGACCACTCGGTGAGTTTCACGTCTTTGTAAACGAAAGTTTACGTGCGTTTTAGGAAGGATTGTTTCAGTGCACCTATACACCCATTCTGGAGGTTTTGGGGAAAGCGAAATAAACCTAAAATTCTCGGGACAGCAGCATGTGTCCAAATTTTAATCTTAACCATTCTATTTCATCAGAAACGATCTGTAAACAGGGCTTTAAGTGTAAAATACCAAACTTGTCCTTTAAAGTGACAATGCATTGATCATGGCCAAAATACACCGCAGTTTTACCCAAAAAGCGCATTGATATCTATTGTGTTTTACACAGTCAATCAAATGACCAAAAGCAATTTAAAAAGAAAACAAATGTCCAAAAACAAACTTGATGCCCGAACAATAAAAACAAAGATGAACCAAAAGTTAAATAAATGAAATTATTAATAAAATAAGCTTCTTTAGTATTTTCTCTTAAATGTATTTAAAAACGAAATAAAGCAATGCCAACTTATCCATTATAGAGTAGCCTATCTGTCTGTACAAAACCCGCGGTTCAGCCGCGCGTGACAAACGCTGCCAGTCTGAAAGCAAAACGCGCGTGTCCTGCTCCTGCTCACCATATGCACCGCTCCTGCGCTGCTTACGCTCTGCTAACGCGCGCAGTGTGAAACCGGCGTTAGTCTTAGTTTATGAACACAAGATCTTGCAGGCATGTATCTGTGCAAAACACTACTGGGTGTTTCCCAATCAGTGGGGCGTTTCAGTTCATGATGGGTTACCTCATTTGCTTTAATACACTGGGGGTTTGGTTTAGGGGTGGGCCCTCATGATTTTAGCAAGTCTTTTGAAAAATGGTTGAAAAACACCAATTGTAGTTTGAAAATTGGGACTAATTGGTATACGCCCATTTTGGTTTTGCATGTGGGCTTCTCAGTAGTTAATTGATGCTTCCTTATTAGAGAGAAAACACAAGGTGCGTCCTATATGGAAGTCTTGTGTGTTTGACATGCATGAACTCTATGAGCTTCAAACAATGGTGCATATAATCTATTTCTGTTTTTAGCATGCTTTTTACTTGCATTTTATTTATTGTTACTAAATCTACTAGCATACATTAATTTTCAAAGTAAGTAAAGTGTTGAAATAAATCGCACATGGGGACATTGATACAATGTTGAGTTTTGATCCAAACCATAATTTTGGTTGAGATTGACATTTCAGTGTTTAAAGTGTGTTGAATCAGCATTGAAATGTTGATGAAAGCCAACAGCACACATGGGTGGAGACAGTGACATTGAACTAACAGTGATTTGTAGTTTATGAGCACAAGATCATTCAGGCACGTATCTCTGCAGAACACTAGTGGTGTTTCTCTATCAGTGGGGCGTTTTCAAACCACAATGGGCATTTTCAACCGCTTTACCTGATTTGCTCTAATCCACTGGGGGCTTGGTTTAGGGGTGGGGTGGTTTAGCAAGTCTGTTGAAAATGGATTGAAAAACATTAGGCTTGTTTGAGATGCGCCTTGCCTCGCCTGAAATGTATGCGAGAGTAGGCAGCTGCAGTGAGATGAGGAGTGAAAAAAGCGCAGGCAAGCCGGACAGATCTCTCTTCTCGCAGTGGATCTGACACCTGTGAGATCAAAGATGGATATCGCGGGATTCACGCTTGTGCACAGTGTTGCTAATAAACTGATGTAATTCAAGTTCTTTTGCTTTTATATGAAAATAAATAAAATGAACAAGACACCCAAAGTACTTGTTATTTAATTCCATTCCAAATACATGTTTATCAATATTTTTTTCTTTAATACAGACATATGTGTTTTTATTTTTTATTTTATTTTTTATAAAAATTAAATTGCATAACCCAAAGAGATCGCACTGTCTGATAGTTTGGGAATATTCACACATAACATATACACATAAAACATGATATTAGAGTTTTAAAATCAAACATTTTAAAAGAGAACAATCACAGTTGTTTAAACCAATGAGCATTAAAGGAGAAGTTCACTTTTAAAATGAAAATTCTGTCATCATATAATCACCCTCATGTTGTTTCAAAGCTGTATGAATTTCTTTCTTCTGCTGAACAGAAAGGAAGATATTTAGAAGAATGTCAGTAACCAGACAGTTTTTGGGTCCCATTGACTTCCATAGTATATTTTTTTCCTACTATGGAAGTCAATGGGACCCAAAAACTGCCTGGTTACTGACATTCTTCTAAATATCTATCTTTCTGTTCAGCAGAAGAAAGAAATTCATACAGGTTTGAAACAACATGAGGGTGATTATATGATGACAGAATTTTCATTTTAAAAGTGAACTTCTCCTTTAAGCTGTGTCGTCAGCAAGTCGTTTCCCATCGTGCTTTTGATCAGTCGGTGGAGAGCAACCGCGCTCGACTGCAGAATCCGACACCTGCGCCTTGCACTTGCGAGAGATTTTTGACATACGTCAGCATGACATCAGAGCAAGTCGGACCGCACTCGGACACATTTCTAACCGGCATGCATCTCGCGCTGATCACCGGTGATCGGTTCTGCGCAGATTTTGCTCATCTCAAACAAGCCTATTTATTGTAGTTTGAAATTGGCCACTGATTGGTAAACGCCCATTTTGGTTTTGCATGCGCACTTCTCAGTAGTCTAATGCTTCCTCATTAGAGAGAAAACATAGGTGCATCCTATACAGAAGTTTTGTTTGTTGAAGCACCTGACATACTTACATGACTTCTCTAGCACAGTTTCAAACAATGGTGCATCTACATTCTTAAAAAAATGCACATTGCTTTAGTAAAGTTTATTAAAAATTTCCTGAATAAAGTTCTAACGTCATTTAACACATTTCTTGAAGTGCAGGAGACATGAACATGAGCAAGAAAGTTTCACTGCAAACATAGCCCATGTCTTGCATCCGTCAGTGCTTGCATGCAGAGCACATTGCTCCTTTAGTAGGAATGAAGGCAGACGAAGATGGACAATTAAAAAAAAAAAAAAGAAGCACCCTCCTGAAAATGCTGACATGATTATACACCGAGTTGTAATCAACTGACCTGGGACTTAATGATATCCTGTGCCTTATCACTACTTAATCAGGTAATCATTCATATTCCTGAATCTGTATTAAATTAATGTAACTGATTTCCATTCAGTTTAGCTTGTTTCCACTGAAACACAATAACAAAAAACATCTTGTGTTTATTAAGAAAGTGACTGACATTATACATTATATATGACATGATATTTAAAGAGATTAAGGTCTACATAAGGTGAATCTGCAGCTTCAAAGGAATGGTTCAGCCCGAAATGAAAATACTGTCATCATTTACTCACCCTCAAGTTGTTCCAAACCTGTATGGATTTCTTTCTTCTGCTGCACACAAAAGAAGATAGAGTGAAGAATGTTGGCATCCAGACAGTTGATGGTAGCCATTGACTTCCAATGGCTACCGTCAACTTTCTGGTTACCAACATTCTTTAAAATATCTTCTTTTGTGTTCAACAGAATACAATGCACGTTGTCCAAGACAAATTTCCCAGTGATGGGACTAATAAAGTATAAAGTAAAGTAAAGTAAAGTAATGTAGACGGGTGGTATTTGAACGTATGAGAAAGAGAGTACTTCCCCTTTTAGCAAAGCGAGCCCTAACAATAGAGTTACACCCACTTCCTGTTACGCCCCTTCAAGTTACACCCACTTCCTGTTACGCCCCTTCAAGTTACACCCACTTCCTGTTACGCCCCTCTCTTGCAGTCCGCAGACAGACCCATCTTATGGGATTATTTTTGTGCCTTAAATTTTGAATGTAACTTTTCAAGAAACGAACAAAAATAATAATGGACACTGGATAAAATGTCTGAAACCGGGAAAAAAAGAAACGCAGAAACTGTGTTTTTAACACATTGCATGTTTTGCTAACTGTTCTCCTCTTTCTTTTGCTGATCTGTACTTACAATTGCGCTTCCAGAGTTTTCTCTTACACTCCCTAAGCTTTCGTTCGCCATATCATGGGGGCGGGGCTAACCACGGTGTGTTCTTATTGGCTACTGAGTTTTTGATTGACAGATTCTTTACCTGGACGTGAATACATCAGTGTTGTGTTTACATGTGTGGATGTGAGTCTGTAAGCAGCTTCTTATTTCATTTTAGTGAAATAAAGTTAGGAGTTCAGTATCTGCTGCTACATTACATTGTTGAGAGGAGTTCCTAGAAATAGCACAGACGAATAAATAATAAATCATCATTATCATCACCCGTCATTATCAGGATAATGGAGATGCTGGAGACTCACGGTAAGTCAGTATTTTTTTAGTAAAAAAGGTGGAGAGATATTTTAGAGTTCATTGAGAGCCCACAACATTATACAGCAGTGTTGTCTTTATTTAGCCCAATCATTACACAACCTTATCTACTTACAATTACAGTCTTCTTTTTTCTTTTTTCGATTACATCATGTTTGCTTTTCATTGGTGCAAAACCTAAGAACATACGGAGGTTCAATAATAAATAATAGAATTCTTATCATGTGTGACATTTTTAACAACTTGTATTTAGTTTTATTTAGTAGCCTGAAAATCCCTTTCAAACAGGCTGATTGATAAATTAATTAATTTGTTTGAAATTAATAGTACAAGATGTGCAGTTTGTATTGTTAGACTAGTATAATACTTCTCCTTTCTCATTTTGCAGGGAGTTGAGCAACTTCTCCATGAATTCTGATGCTGACCCAGAGGATGGAGTGGTGCATTGCCAGAGATCCACTGTCCCCATTAGACAGGAATCTTACTTTCTTCAGACACATGACACATCACTTTTGAAAGTCTGGGATCTTGATCTTCAGACACCTGATATTATGCAAATATTTTAATTTTTTTGGAGTGTTAGATTAAGACAAACACAGGTCACAAGTATACAAGAGGTTACACTTTATTCTTATAAATCTACACTGATCTCGTTTAAGATTACCCACCCTCATGCCATCCCAGATGTATGACTTTCTTTCTTCAGATAAACACGAAGAGAATCCAGCTGTGAGTCCATACAGTAATGCAAATGAATGGGTCTTTAAAAGTTGATACTTTAAAAACCACACACAGTGACTGTGATGGGTTATTCATACAACCCCAGTGGATGAATCAATGTCTTCTGAAATAAAACAACAGATAATAAAAATACTAATAATTTAAATTGTTTTAACCATTCAATACACAACTGTCATATGCAATTGGCTACAATCTACCTGTATATGGGTTCACGGAGATGGATTATTTTCCTAAAAATCTTTGTTTGTGTTGAAGCTACAATATGTAATTTGTTTCGTGGCTAGAGGTCGCTAACCAATAACAAAGGTGTGGGTTGATAACGCATAAGCGGAATTATGGAACTTGCCGTCATGCTGATGTTTATGGACGAGTGAATACATTGATGTTTTTTAACATGACTGTGGTGTGAAGCAGGGCCATATAAGCATTTCCCATATAAAGGAAAGGGGGTGGGGGGTGGGGAGTGAAGGGGGCGCCAGTGCCCTCGTGTCAACAAGCCTGGCCCCCCCTCTGGCCCCCCTAATTTTGGGTATAATCACACCAAACAACTTTGGGTGCAATGCGCAATTTGTCCTGTGGATGGCAGTAATGGGAAAATAATTGTTGTGCCGTAACTTCTATGTCAAGAGGAAATTACTCAAAGCGAGACCGCGCACTTTAGTCGAGAAGGAGCTTCACATGTTCATCAGAGGCGAGCTACACCAAAAAAAAAAAAGATACAGGTAACGAAAATATTCGTTAAATTGCATAATTCATTAATATTCGTAATGGTGCTCAAAGAGGAGACAATGAGTCGGCAGAGTCAGACGACAGGGGTAACTTCATAGCAATCTTGGAAACAATTGCCAAACATGACAAAACTGTGAAAAAAAGTTTGCATTCTATCCATAACTTTCTCAGTTGTTTGGCAGGTCTTCAGTATTATGGCTGATGAAACACAAGACATTTAAAAAAGAAGCAGATATCCTTGGTACTCAGGTACTATTATAGTGGAGCCATCCATGAGAGTTTTCTCCATTTTGAATCGGCTGATCAGGTAGACGCAGCTGGGCTTACTGAAAAGATTATCCATGTTAGAAAGCCATGGTCTAGAATACAGAGAAACTTTAGTAGGCCAAGCCTATGATGACGCATCTGTAATGAGTGGCAAGCATGCAGGTGTACAGGCACAAATTAAAGATGTGGCAAAGCATGCTTTTTACATTCACTGTAGTGCACACTGTCTACATTTGGTCCTAGTCAACACAAAGCAATCCCTGAGGCTAACAGATGTGTTCATGTCTGGGTCACATGTGCATAAAAAATGACTTGCTGTACAAAGAGAAATGTTTGAAGGTGCTCCTAGAGAACTTCAGAGACTAAGTGATACTCGGTGGGCATGTCGTTACATTTCATTGCGTAATACCTTAGACAGATTGCCTGCCATTAAGAGAGTTCTGCAGGAGGTAGTTGAGGAACACAATGGAGACAGGTCTGTTGAAGCGCAAGGTCTGCTTGCACAGTTAGACTTAATTCATTGTGCATCTTGTTACACTGTGTAAAATGTTTGGAGAAGCAAGACTGCTTTCAGATATGTTGCAGTCAGCATCACTTGATCTTTCAAAGGCTGTTGATTTAGTTCAAGCCTTGACACAGTCCTTGCTTGAGTACAGAAATTAGTCATTTTTTGATGGCCTTTGGACTGAGATGATATATATAGATCGAAAGTGCAATATTGCAGTACAACCAAATGAAAAAAGGCAGACACAGCTAAGTTCACAATTTAGTGGACATTGTATTCTCTCTACAACTGGTGGGAGAAGGACAGATGTACATATAGGTGGTTTCTGTTCTTCTTCTTTTTTTTTCTTTTTTTTTACCCAGTAATAGATTCTCTACCCAGAACTATAACATTATGAATGGCATTCAAGCTCTACATCCCAAAAGTGATGTCTGTCTTAAAGAGGATGTCCTCTTTTCTTTGGGTAGAATGTATAGCTCAAATATTGAGGATTTGCGGAGTGAAATACATCAGTTCAGAAGGATTCTAGACAGGAAAATAAAACAAGGTAGAGACTCTCAAGTACAGTGGAGCTGGCATCATTTATGGAACCTTATACTTAGTTTTTTGTTTTTTTTTGAGCTCTTTAAACTTTGCTAAATCTGTGTTGCAATTCCAATTAGTACAGCTTCTTGTGAAAGGAGCTTCTCCACTCTAAAACTGGTCAAGACGCATCTGAGATCTACTACGGCAACTCTCACTCACTAACAAAGTATTCAATCCAAGCGTGCAAATAATTTGAATCTTGAAGAATTTGTTGATGTGTTTGCAAGAAACAACAAAAAACGCAGAATACAGCTTTTATGAATACATGATGATGTTACAGATGATCATAAACACATTTTCAGATGACTGCCTAAGTTGATTTGTGGGTATGATTGGTTTGTGTTATATAAGTATATGTGTCATAGTTTACAGATGTAAAAAAAGTGCCTAGATGTGCTTAGATGCTAAAAATGTGTTATCATTATTGATCATTATATCACACTACAATATAAAATTACTTGTCAAATAAATGAAACATTATGAAACATTCATTTGAGTTGAAATTGTTTTATTAGCTTTTTTATTAGATTGCAGGAATGCATGAAATGGTGAAAAATGACTTGAAATAATACTGAAAATAGGTTAAGATGAATGTTAAAGGTGTGCCCCCTAAAAGCACAAGTGGCCCCTGCCAAAAATTTGCCTATTTATTTTTTTCCGGTTTCAAAGACATTTTATTCAGTGTCCATTTATATTTTCATTCGTTTCTTGACAAGTTACGTTCAATATTAAAGGCACAAAAATAATCCCATACCCATCTCAGCCCTGACGATGACGTGTTAACAGTGCGATACAGAGATAGACGGCTAAAGCAGTGCATGAGAGAGAATCCAGTCATGTGTCAAAGTTAGAAATGATCGAAGATGTTTGATCGATACACGTGACAGGCATCACAAAGTCTCTATAAAAGAGTTTGGGTGCCATGGTTGTGTTTGCTTGTAAAGTGTATTGTTTCCCCCCTGAAAGTGTGCCCTAACATTCGTAATAATTGGAAATCTGAGAAATTGACACTTTACTTTTTTACAGTTTTTTACTAGTTTTTACTGAATTTTCTGTGAAGATTTTTTTTGTGAACTATTCATTTTGAGTTTATACATTTAGTTATAAATATAGTTATTTAATTTAACTCAATTATAGTTTAGTAAAATATAATTATAGTGACCTCGTGTGGGGAATTTGAGTAGTGTTACCTGTGATGGAGGTTGAGTGATACTAAATTATCACCTGTTAATTGTTGAACTATTCAGTTTAAAGCATTGAATTTAAACAGTTGATTGAATTAATTAAGAAAAAAATTAAGCAAATCTAAAACGTGGTTCAGTGTCAATTGATTTATTTGGTTAACTGCCAACATTAAGATTAACAAATTCACACCTAGGTCCGGAACGATGTGAGTCTGTACTTTCATTCGAAGGAGTGAAACCATCAGAATGTGCCAGATATGTACGTATTTTTTTGCTGCGTCTGGCAAAGCTGCGTTCCTCCACAAACAATAAAAAGAGGAACATGGCCTTGTTCCTTTAAGTTAACTTCACAAAAGGAAGATAGATTTCGCCACAAGTCAGTCTGTACCTTGGACTCGGACCTTTTGGCTCCTTGTACTCTGTCTTACAGAAAGAGCGTGCTCTTGACAACTTTACTTTTCCTATAGGCAAGAATATTATACTCAGAGTATTTAGACTGACATTACTGACATTTTTATTTAGAAATACTCAAAGTGATTTTACTAGAAGTGATTTTTAACTGTTCATGTTATATTTATTATATATTTATATTCTTTATTGATTATGAATTAAATATTAATATTTCTCATTTATTATTTGATCATCTGCTTCTAAGAAAAAAAAAATGATTTTGTCATCTGACTGGATCTCCTCCTTGCATCAAAGGGTTACAATTTTGGTAATATTATACCTGCATTTTAACCTGAAATTAAGTGGTATTAGTTTTTTTCTTTTAAAAAGAATTTACCAACACTGCAAGACATTCCAGTACCTGCATTTTAACCCAAAATTAAGTGGTGTTAGTTATTTAAAAAAAAAAAAGAAAAGAATTTACCAACACTGCGAGACGTTCCAGCACCAGAGAAAAAAATCTAAGGGTGAAATAGTATTGTTGTTAAGGGAAGAAAGAGGCGGGAACCGGCAAACGTTAAAACACAAATCCAAAAATAAACAAAAAAACAAAAGTAAAAACAGCAGCCCCTCATGGACGACTGCCACACACACATAAACAAAACACAACGTAAAGTCCAGGCCTGGTCCTCTCTTATCCTTCACTGTCGTCGCTCCTCCTTTTATACTCCCGTATCTCCTCCATTCTCTCACAGCTCTTGGCCCTGCCCTGCTGGCCACATACCCCCATCGCCCCTAGCAGGCTCGGGGGGTTCCCACGAGACTGCACTCTACCCCCCTCCCCCACCCTCGAGGGGGCCAGTCACAGCGGACCGACAAGGCGAGAGAAAAGGAGACGAAAGCATGAGGAGCGATAGAGACGAGAGAGGAAAAGAAGAAAAAAAATTATTGGTCCGGTTCCCAAAACGCACTGCCATCCAGTCCTCCACCAACTGGATGAACTCCTCCCCATCATGAACTCAGGCAACTTCTGTCAACAGTGTAATCTCCAGCATTTAGAAAGCTTATCAGCAAAATTCCTGTCAACACCAGCAATGACTAGGTAAGCTAATGTTGCTATGGTTCATTCATATACAGTATAGATTACTAGGCCATCCCTTTGCTATCTACCATGTTATTACAAACAGCAACCTAAACTAAAAAAATATTTAAGACCCATCGAATCTTAATTTAAGACAATTTAATACTTTTTAAGGCCTTTTATTAGGAAAACATTATTTAAGACATTTCAAGACTACTTAAGGACCCACCTGTCATCATAACATCGTAATATACATCATAATCATAACTCACCTGCTGTATTGCTAAAAGTACCCAATTTTTCATATCAACATAAAAATAGTTTTGACTGCAAATGCCACGTCCATAACGCTGGAATTGTCCACCAACACCATTTGTGTCTGTTTGACATTAGTGTATGTTGGAAGTTTTGCTTACTAGTCATTAGGGTTCATAGCGCCTTTGAGATGGCAGACTTGATCCGCTTCAACTCTGCTGCGGTGCAGGGCATCAGCATGGAAAGATCTAGGAACATAAACAATTTGTCACAGAGCCAACAATATTATTATACAATGCCAGGTTTATTAAAAGGAAAGAAGCTACAGCAGAGGTGAAATGCAGAAAAGAGAAAGAAGAATATACAGAAAATGATTTCTTAATTAGGACAGAAAGAAATAATTTATTACTGGGCCAGAGCTGGTTCACTTCTGGTGAGCCGCTGCCAGTACACAGCCGAGTGAGCCGACACTCAGCCGAAACTGGCCCGATTCCGCTGGCAACCTGGGTAGCAGGTTATTTTTCATGGGCAGACTCATCCTCAGATGCAAACAAGGCTAAGTAAAACAAGAAGAAACATAGACCATATGTCAGGTCCGGGATTCGAACCCAGATTGTGTTGCTTGTAACCCAAGGTCTTAACCACTGTTCTATGGGACAATGTGGACTCAATTGGCAGATAATTGAGGCAGATCACAAGAGGCAGGTTAGAAGGGAAAAAATAGTCTTTACTAGTATTCTTCCAGAGCCAACACAAAGGATCCAGCATAAGAGCTGGGTTGAGCAAGGTACAAAATCCACACTGGATGATGCAGGCAAAAGAGTCCAAAACATAAAAGGTCTGACAAAAAGTCCTTCAGGGTAGACTAAACAGGAAAACACAAAAGCATGGGCTAGGCAAGAGACCTTCAAGACTGAGCTAAGATACAAGCAAATGCTAGTCTTTAAATATACACAGGTTAACATTAACTAGCTAGGCACAGGTGATTTCATTGAACCAATAATGAGCAGAGAATTAGGAGGAAGATGTGGAAGGCCTTGTGCTCTCAGTTTCCCTCTGCTGGACAGACCGTGGTGTGACACCATAGGGTTAAAATGTGCCATTATGTTTGTTATAATTTGTACTGAGTAATTCCTAAAATAATAATAATAATGATAATAAAAATGCAAAAATATTAAATGCAACATTCTCAATGCAAAAATAAAATAAAATTTGTTTTAAAATGCAACCGAACAATGTAAACCCCAATTGAAAAATGTAGCAGAATAATGTAATACATTTTGTTTTTTAGTTTTTGAAAGTCTCTTCTGCTTGCCCATGCTGCATTTATTTGATAAGAAATACAGTAAAAAAAGTAATGCAGTGAAATATTGAAACATTTTAAAATAAACTTTTTTTTTCTATAATTTACAATGCAATTTTTTCCTCTGATCAAAGCTGAGTTTTATGTTATTTGCTGTAATAACTGACAATTTTTTTTTTTACATTTTCCAAATGTGATTCGATTATTGTTTAATTTACAGAAATCATGAGATTAATTATGATTATTCTATTGACAGCCCATAGTTTTTAAGAGTAAGAAATAACTGAATCTGTAGTTAATCTATAGATACTGTAGTAAAACCATGGTTCATTTTATAGTTAATATGGTTCTACTGAAAATTATGGTAAAGCCATGGTTCATTTTGCAGTTTTCTACAAAAACTATCAGTAGCGGAGTGGCAAACGGGAGAGTCTGGACTTTTCCCGGTGGGCCGGTGGTGTTTCGAGGCCGCGAGGGCCGGTCTGATAATAGTTATACATTGCAAGTTCTTAGACACAGGCTAATCAGAAAGCACTAACGAAGTGCAGGTCCAACCATGTCTAGGATTTACAAAAATATAGGGGGATCAGTGAGCGGCCCCTCCCCGAATGGCATAGCCTGTTGGCCTATGACGTAAAGCCATCGAACACCTCTTTTTTTCCTCGTCACATTTTGGAAGTCTAACGTTAACAGTGAGTGAGTCTAAATGATGGAAAGACAAAAAAGGAAAGGTGGCACTGAGAAGGTCAGACTTAAAAGGAAAAAAATTATGGAGGAGGCGGCAGCAAAATGCTCCAAAATAACAGACATGTTCCGGGGATCAACGAGCAAAGATACTACAGGTGAAATAAGCTAAAGCACCTAATGTCACAGCTAGGCACAGATGGGAATTAGCACCAGCTACCAGACAGCCAAAAGCTTGTGAAATTTGAAAGTAGCTCGGTGGTAGCCTAATTGTAAATATGAGACAAATGAACGGTTTACTATTGAGTGGCTCTTGAACTTGTCCTTCAGTGGTTGGAAGATGTTCCTAGTTTTAAAATGAGTAACTTCCCTTGGCTGTTGCTATGTTAAGTGTATAAGGATTATGATATTTTTTTTACCATATGTTTAAATATTAAAAGTCCAACATCCAACATAGATTGATCAAAAGCTCCCTCTAGTGGTGATAATCTGTACGTTCAGAGCATGAAGGATGTGGGAGTTTCTGTCCAGTGTTGAGGGAGTTTACAAGCTACAAGCTGCTCATAATTTAAATAGTCAAACTACAGTAAACCGACCCTATAGCAAAAATAGTAAGCTGTGTTACTATATACTATGTGTGTTCTAGTCACAGCACACAAGGAAGTGCTGATACAAAGTCTTTACAGTTTTTCTCAGTCGCTTTGGTGCATTTCTTAGATCAAAAGTGCAATTCTTGATACTACTTGTACAAATTCCAAATCATCTAGTCACTTGTGCACATCATTAAAGCAATTTCTTATTCGTTTGAACAAATTGCAATTGCTTTTGTACATATTGCAATTGATAAAGTGTCAGCTTTTTTCCACATTTTCAATTGCTCATGTCATGTTGATCAAAATATAGTAGATGGTTCTCTGTTGAATAGTCTTACCCCTCAAAACATCTAGGCATTAGTTCCTTGCATAAGCCATTACATGCAAAATTGTTGAACTATTTGTCATAAACTGTCAAGCATAGTTTTACACATTTCTATTAGACCTTTTGTACAAAAACGTGAATTGATGAATCGTGCAGGTGAAACTGACCCTCACTCATGAAGGAATGTAAAGTGTTAGTTCAACCAACAATCAACCAGTTGTCTAAATTGCTCAAAGTTGCATCTCATGAACAATCAATTGGCAAGCATATATAGACAGACCACAACACAGAGTTGCAATTTTCCAGTAATGGATGGACCAGGAATTGAACAGGGTCAACAGCCAAGAGGAGGAAGAAGAAGAGGAGCAAGGATGCGTGGTGGAAGGCAAAACAGAGGAAGAGGCAGTAGAGGACATAGGCACATATCTGATGATATAAGGGCCACTATTGTAGACCATGTTGTCAATCATGGCCTTACACTGGCTGAGGCAGGTTGAAGGGTGCAGCCGAATATTGGGAGATCAAATGTGTCCTCAATAGTTCAAACGCTTCGAAGAGAGAACAGGTATGTCCACCAATGTTCAGTGCACTGTTACTGTATATAAGCAGTATACTGTATACTTCCTACAATGCTTCATATTACAGTAGTCCACTTGTATTTCACAGCATACAGAAATATACTCTATACAGATACATACTGCACCTTACATGCACCCACCTGTATGTTTTACCATAAAATGTGTGTTCGCATAGTTTTTGTCTATGTGAAAGTGTGCGATGCATCACTGCATTTTTCCCCACATAGGACTGCAAGATTACCTCAAACCGGTGGCAGAGGACGCCTTTCCACACCTCAACAGGAGGAGGCTATTTGCACCATGGTCCGAGCAAACAATGCCATGAGACTCAGGGAAATACAAAGGACCATTATAGAAGACAACGATGTCTTTGAAAACATCCATACGGTTAGCATCTCAACCATCGACAGGGTGCTGCATAGAAAGCAGATGAGTATGAAACCGCTGTACCGTGTACCATTCCAAAGGAGTTAAGGAGCTACGGTACCAGTTTGTACAGGTAACTGCTTTACAGCAACATTTTATAGTGATACATAGTACAGTAAGCATAAATGCACACATTTCCATTGCTGTGGAAGGAACATGCAATATATGTACATTTTATGTCACTCTTCCTTACCAAAACAAATTCAACTGTGTGTTCTGGGATATAGCGTATAATGGAGTTGGAATCAAGTGAACCCTCTCACAACTTTGTATACGTGGATGAGGCTGGCTTCAACCTGTCCAAATGCAGAAGGCGGGGTCGGAATATCATCGGTCACAGAGCTACTGTGCATTTGCCAGGCCAACAGGGAGGAAATATCACCATGTGTGCTGCTATTTCAGAGCATGGTGTCCTAACCCATATCCCCCTTATAGGGCCATACAACACCCAGCATCTACTCAACTTTTTAGAGACTCTCTACAGGGCTCTCATCCCTGATGATGAGAGGGGTCTGTTTAGAGAGGATTTGCCAAAGTATGTGGTCATTTGTGATAATGTGAGTTTCCATCGATCAAACATCATAAGGCAATGGTTTGTGACCCACACGAGGATGCTCATAGAATTCCTCCCACCTTATTCACCATTCCTTAACCCAAATGAGGAGTTCTTTTCAGCATGGAGGTGGAAGGTGTCCGATCGTCAGCCACACACACACAGATGACCCTGCTGGCTGCCATGGATGCAGCATGTGAGGACATCACAGTAGACGCCTGCAGAGGCTGGATAAGGCATTCCAAAAGATTCTTTCCACGTTGCATTGGAAGGGAAAATATCCGGTGTGATGTGGATGAGAATATGTGGGCCGACAGACAGGAACGTCTGGATGTGTAGAGACAGCACTAGAACAGCGCTGCGGGCAAAGTTGTGCCTTAGGGGTGTTTCCTGTGTTTCTTTCTAATTTAGTTTTTATTTTCCTTTGTGCCCCTTGTCTTTTTCTTACTGTAAATTATTTTGTTTTGTTTTTCTTTCATAAAGTAGCACTAGTAAAAGCTGTGAAAAAAAAAATCCTGTCTAGTCTCTTTCAATCAATAACCCACATACAGTAATATGTAAATAGTACTGTTTAAATTGATAATATGCCATAGAAGTGCAGCCTTGTGCATTTTCAATACAGTAACTGTCATCCAAACTGTAGCTTAACCCTTTAAAGCCTGACACATTAAAAAAATGTCAGAAAATTATATATTTTTGGAAATTAGATGTTTATTAAGCCTTGAATCAAAATATAAAAAAATTTTTTTTGCCAACTCATTTTGTTTATGATATATTTTTTGTATCATATTTGATACATCAGGCTTTTGGGGAACGTTTTGCTTACAACAGTGTAGATTTTAGATACAAAAAATCTATTATGCCTTTAACAGTTTGAAAACATAGCAGTTTCTGTCTTTGTTCAGGCAAATATGCACCTTACACTTCTCACAGTACACATGTGAGAAGTGATTGTTGGTGCAATGCTTGCATCTTTGCACCAACAAAGTGCAAAGATGCACTTTGGCGGCCTATAGCTTTAGGCGGCCTATAGCTTTTTTATTTATTTATTTGATTTATTCCCATTTGGAAAGATTTTTTTAAATTACTAAGCAACCACTGAATGGAACAACACAAATTATATATCATTTTAAAGCTTAGGATCTCAGCTTTTTAATGCATCTAATTACATTTATTAATTCCTAACGAGTGCTGAGTAATCCCTCTAAAACCAAGTGTACCGCCAGCAGGCGCCATCTAGCTGCGAAAATATTCATTACCATATTTTTCAAAAATCTTGCCTTGATTAACACAAAGTTGATGTCATTTGAAAGTTTAGAGTCTGAATTTTACAGTGAATGTATCCACTTTGAAAAACTCTAAAGTATTGCTGAGTTATTTGCTGATAAATATAATTTATTTTTTTTCATAATCTATAAAATAATGTACTGCAATGTGTCAAAAACATCATACAGCTCATGAAACATTCTCAGATAATTGAAAATGGCACTTCATTTTTTACAGCATACTATTACAATTAAAATGAGCCCAAAATTAACATAATCTATTGCTTTTATGACAAGATATTCTTCATGGAGAAAAAATTGCCCATGAGGGGGTGTCAAAGACTGTACAAAAAGGCCATCTCTTTTCAAAATGCTGTAATTTTTGATTCCTTTATCCAAAAATTATTATTTTTTATCCAGATGCAGCTAACATAGGGGGACCTAACTAAAAAAGAATTTTCCTCCTACCTTATTTCCTTCCTGAGTTATTCCATGACAAATAAGAAAGATATGCAAAATCATAATAAAATTATATATATATATTGTCTTTTATCCGCCGTTTCTTGGCAGGACAATGTCCAAATGTAATGTAATTTATATTTTCAAAAAATGTAAAAAGAGTTCTTTCAAACGATACCTACCTTTTGACTCTCCTTGCTATAGTTTTGGAGTTATTATGATTATATAATTTTTATATGGGGCAAAATTGGCTGTTTCAGGCTTACCAGTTCATTTCTGTGTGTGGGTGGGTGGGTGTGTGTGTGTGTGTGTGTGTGTGTGTGTGTGTGGGGGGTGTCTTATTTGCACTCTTGATGTTTTAGAGTGTCACCCCTTCATTGCTGTACACTTTTTTTCAGCACAGTGGCTGATCTAGCTTGTACCACCAAAAGTTTCTCTGAGTTTTCCTATTTTTTCATATTTCCCATTCGTCGCCCGTTTTCGGGCGGGAGGAAGCTAAGTGTGACTTTTTTTTTACGACCCTTTACCATATCAGAATCATCTCCTTGATTTTTTTTTTTTTTTGTGTGTGTTCATATAGGTAATAAAACAAAAGTCACCAAGTTTCACCCCCATCCAATGAAGCAAAAAAATTAAACAATTCGAAACGTTCAAGTTTTCGCCTGTTTTCGTGCGAAGAATCCCAGAGGGTTATGGCATTTCAGTCATTAATTGCCATTAATTGAATTATCCCAATATTGTGTGTGTTTGCATTGTGGTAGTCATAAAATAACATTACTACATTTGACATTACTGTTTAGACTGCTTTATGTTCCATTAATACCTGTTGTATCAAATTTGATACACAATTTCCAACACGATTTACTCGTAATTTAACGATTAAATTATTAAGTAATTATGCATTATTTCAATTCAGAAAGTGTTAAATTAATTATATCAGGCGAAATCCAATATTATTTTTTACCTTAACAACTTGAAATTAGCCTTTATTTTCCTGCCGAAAGCTTCTAGCTTGATTCAACTCGCAGCCGGCAATTTGAAAAGCTAAAAAATCACCCCTCTACTGCCTGCAGTACAGTGAAATTCCACAAGATGGCAGAATACACGTATCAAAATAGATACAACAGGTTTTCAAAGAAAGTATTGCTCTCACTGATTCAGTATATGTCTTAGAAACTCGTGTATCAAATATGATACGTGCGGCTTTAAAGGGTTAAGTTTACATCAGGTAATACTGTCAAAGTACACAGTTACATTGACAACATGCCTAAACATTTTGACGACCTTGTTCGTGAACAATGACTCAATGACTTATCATTCTGATGACACTGACATGATCATTGGCATGCATATTTACTTTTGAGAGATGTACTAAGGATTTTTAGTGACTGACTAGCTTTAGAAACATATCTATTGTATATTGCAGTTTGTACAAATTGTTCTGAGAAATGCACTTATTATTTTGCACATGTTAGGGATGATGTGAAAAACGCACCAAAGCGACTGAGAAAAACTGTAATACAAATGCAGGAGAGAACAGGAGAATCAAAATGAGCATGAACACACTCTACCACATAAAGACATACCAGACAAAAAACTAACTCAAACTGTGCTATAAACTGAGGAACCCCATACAGAAATGTAATATATTCACATATACGTGGTTCGCTGTTAAATATGAAATATATTTTGAAAATGCTTATAACATAAAGCTTAAATTGTTCTTCGTTTAAATGTGTACATATATGTAAAAAATATATTTGTGCCTTATATCATGTGAAATTTTTAATCAGTGTGTTTCCACATGTTTTAATGGGCGCGCGCCAGGGACAGACTGACAATCTGTGCGTTCTGGAAAAGTCCAGAACGGCCGTACAACAACGAGGGCCGTCGGCACAAAAATAAAAATCTAATAAAGCAATATGAACAGCCAACAGCAGGGGCAATATACGATCACTTATATGCTACGTAAAAAAACAACAACTGAGGAAGAAGAGTCGGCCTATAGCCACTGACAGATAGTTAGTTTTATAAGGCTGTACTTTTAAATTTGCTTAGGCCTACATTATATTTGAATAGTTAAGTTATCAAGTGGTCTCCAACATGGTGCCTGTGAGTTGCCTGCTAAACACATTCTATAAATAGCCCCAACTTGCCGTCGGATTTCCAGACTTCGAATAAATGGTCAAGATTACTCCCGCCGTTTACCCGCCTCGGGGAACCATGATTTTGGGCATGGGGGAGCCTCAGGGAACCAGGGGCCTGGCTGTGGACCCCCACCACGCCACCCCCTCTGCCCGACTCGGAGAACCAGAGCTCCTGCTCAGCCCCGGCCTCCGCTCTCACCCGAGCACCAGGCAAACCCGAGGGTCCCACACTTAAGCCCGGGCATTACTGCCCCAGCCGCCCCGCACCTCCAGAGAACCGGACCACTGGTAACCCAAAATTGACTTGGGCTATGGCGACTTGAAGAGAGGGACCCACCCGACTCTCCTATCCGCCTCAGGGAACCAGGGGCCCGGGCAAGGAGACGCACCACGGCTTCTAATGGGTCCTCGCCCATGGGTTTAGGATACACTTTTTCCAATTACAGGGAATTACAAATCTACTCCTGGAGGGCCACTGTCCAGCACAATTTAGCTCCAACCCTAATTAAACACATCTGAACCAGCTAATCAAGAGCTGCACACAAAATCGAGGTGAAAAGACAATAGAAGTATGCCTGAATTCACAGTATTCATAAAAGAGTAGGCAAATAGTACCCAGATGACTTACTGCTTCCGGCGAAAGTGTTTGAACCAATGGTGATGAAGGAGATTTGGAGCTGGGCAGAACCAATGGCGATGATGAGATTTGGACAAACCTGGCTGGGACATCAGGATTTAGAAAAGTTCTGAAAGACATTCAAAAGAGTCTATGGATCGCTTCGTTGCAGAAAGACTTTGACTTTGCAACCAATGACCTGAGCAGACATTTATCCATTGCCTGGGTATAAAATAAAATATGTATCTTTCTCTGTCTGAATTTATTTGTGCAGAGACAACTAATTAATTACACACACAATTAATTAATTATTCATAAATTGTTTGGATAGTGACAGTATGAACAGCAAAAGTGACACTGTGTTGAGTGCCGTGCTTATGGTGGAGGGAGTGTAATAAAGTAAACTGCAAAAGAATAGTCTGGGGTGGTAAAAATTGTTTCTGGGGTTTTTTTGTGCAGTGAACTGTTACTAGATTTAGTGCAGTGTTGTACTTATGGGACTGGGGAATTTTTTTAAGTGTGTTGGGGTTTAGACGATTCCTCTTCTTGGACAAAACCTCTCCAGCCACAGAGGATGCAGGGGAACATAAAAATGCCAGTGCCAGCTGGTATAAATGAGGACACTGATGCTTCTGTTGAGCCCAGACAGGAGAGGATTTCCTCTTTCTTGCTGCTCCATTACCAGGAAAAAGGAAGAGTCACAAAAAGCAAACAAATCAAAAAGGGCAATCCAAATCAAAAAGCAGTCCAGTCCAGATCCAAAAAAGCAATCCAAATAATCTTATCTAATTAATATAACAAGACTATAATATAGCTAGGCCTACTATAATTAATAATAGCAATATACTAATACTACTAATACTATATACTAATATACTATTCTAACCTGATATAATGTAATAATATACAGCCCTAACACATATATGACACAGTAACGACAATGACAATGGGAGTTCTCTAACTCTCTGACTCTGACACTACTGCAACTGCTTCTACTACTCCTGACAATACCCACAAGGTGGTGTGAGTTTCGAACCCCCTTTATCCGGAAGCGACACTCAGACCGAGGCCTTGTTTGTCACTGGTCACGTGATTTTCAAGTTAACAACACGTTAAGCCTCGAATTGCGGCTTCATCTGGCACGTTAATTTTTTCTTGACACAAGCTCTGACGCCTCGGTTCAAATGTCACATCACTATCCCTGGGGTAGTTGTCACCACTGCTTTATTAATTTATCCAATGTGAAACCCGGACACCGCCACACAAATGTGGCTTTTTGCTAATGACTGTCCTACTACAGGATTTAACACAGAGTAACAGCTCACTACCAGTTACAAATCACACTGCAACAGTCTGACAAAGGCAATTCTCGTTGCATTTTCATCAATTCATTTCTTAAGTTATCCTTTAACTATGTTCTAGGCCGCCATCTAGTGGCAAAATTTTTTTTTTTGGCCCGATGCCAAACTTACTTGCCAACTCCTGCTCTAGATTGCTCACAAACTGTCATCCATATGATTTAGATTTCCAGGGTGCTCATTGTTCTACTTTCTGTATAATATACAGGCCATTCTTGACAGCTTATCTTCAGTCATCTCTTTACATTCTCTCTTTGTCAAACAGGTGCACAGAAACCTTCCACAAACTGCAACAAGAACATCTTAACCGGCATACTGTGATCTCTAGAGCAGAGTGCAGAACTGTTTATCACTTCATTTGCCTAGTTAATAAGTTCACTTTTTTGAAATGAAAACACATAATTGATGTTTGTGTTTCTGAACACTGGGTACTAGCGTGAGAGAGTTTCACTTCAGACATCAAGAGCGAGGAAACCCAGATGAAAACAGGTCAATGCGCCGTTGCATCAAGCAATATTTTCACTGTTTAGAGCGTTTGAAACACATGCAAGTCGTTATTATTAAGCAAGTTATTCTTATTAGCTATACTATTAGCTACATAGATTAGAAAACAATACATTTTTAAAGAATAAAGAAACATGTAAAAACACTTAGAAATGTGCATATGCATGAGATTGATTTTATTCATTTAGAAAAGATGTGGAAATGTGATACCAGCATGTCTCATTTACCTCTCACATATAACCAGATTAACCTTCTGACTGCTTGAAAAACCACATCCCACTCATTGTTCAGTTGGACGCAAGACTTACGCAATAATGTGTTTATTCATTTGATGTTTCAGAAGTCATGTGGAGGCACAATGGAAAATTCAAATACATTTTAACGGGAGATCAAGAAGGCAGACAGATGAAAAGCACATGTACCCACATCTTCACACATTCAAACCAAGTGTCAGAATCACATTTACACTTACCACATGTGAGAAACCTCAATGTAACTTATGCTTTTGTTCATCGTTAAACTTTAACTTGTTATTTAAATGGTGAGATAAAAGACTTAAGGGCACAATTTTCATAAAGTGGACCCGTTTCTATTTCATGAATAAAAAATCTACCTTTTATATGTAACTTTGCTAACTTGTAATTTGTTGCTTGAAGCCATTTAACAGTAAGTGTGCAGTAAATTTTAAAGGTGTTTTGAGTCTACTGAACTGAATGCATGTTACGCTGTTTTCTGAACTCAACCACAATTCAGTGACATCAGTTAAAACAGGAAAAGTGCAAAAAGTCTGTTGTGCTTGCATGTACAAAGGTGGTCTCGCTGAGCCCAATCACATAACTTCACATAGATCCTCATATAATCGACGGAAATGACCTAGATTCAGTGAGATACATACAGTATACTTACAGAGTCTTTATGAAACTAGACATGCTGTTTGTTCAGAATAAAAGTTGACAAAGTTATATAAACTCAAACATACCCAAACAAACTGAGAGACTAAACTAAAATCACACACACACACACACACACACACACACACACACACACACACACACACACACACACACACACACACACACAAACATCACGTCTTGACAAATAAGCTTTTTTTAGGCTTCCATTTGTGCTACTTCATTGTTTCGATGACTTTACAGTTACTCTGAATTGTTTAAAGTTGTAATAATGAAGAATGAGTAGATGTGTGTTTTGACTGGTGTATTTTCCATTCAGCTTTGGTGTTGTTGGTCTCAGAGTATCGAGAAGGCCAGGTTGTTCTCACTGGGGTTGAAGAGCAGGAGGACCTCGAGAGCTGGGCAGGGGTGGAAGAGGACGCAGGCTTTTGGACGGTCTCTGAGAGTCAGTTTTCTGCATGTACTGAACATCAGGCTGATCGGTGTAGTCGTACTGTGTACCCGGCATTAGAGAGGCGAGGCGAAACTCAGCTTCCTCTGTGGAACAGCAGAGACAGCAGAACGTGAAACGACTGGTCGGTTTGAGAATTTTGATCATATTCAGATATTTTATATTAGTTTTCCCTGCTTCATCTATACTTGTTTGCGTGGTTGTGAAACACACCCCATTATTACCTCAACCAGAGCTACAAATGGCTGTTTTCAGCTGTTCGTCTGTTCTAAGAGTGAAGACAAACACAGTATGTGACAGATCCCTTACAAAAAATTACTGCAGTTTTTTAGAAGTAATACTGCAGTTTTTGTTACATATAGAAAATGCAGTTTTTTGGACCACGAAAAAACTGCAGTATTGCAGTATAGCTGGAGTACAACTGCAGTTTTACTCAGTAGTAGTGCTACAATTATGCTGCAATATAACTGTGGTATTACTGCAATAATACTGCAATATAACTGTGGTATTACCGCAATAATACTGCAATATAACTGTGGTAGTACTGCAATAAAACTGCAATATAACTGTGGTATTACCGCAATAATACTGCAATATAACTGTGGTAGTACTGCAATACATAATTCAACTAAAGTACAATTAGCCTACAATACTACCGAAATGCAATAGTAATAAAATGCTGTACAATACCATTGAAATACAACCAGGATAAGTTTATTTTTACACATCTGCAATATAATGAATTAAGGTACAAAACAACTGCAATGCAACAAATGTGATTTTACTTTTTTTTTAATATAACTTCAAATAACAGGCTGGGAGTTAGACAATGTATTTAAAGTGTTTATTTATAAATCATGCATATCTTCCCCCACATTATTCAGAGAGGTTGCGTTTTTTTGAAGAGCTTATCCTCATTATTCCACTTGGTTCTTTTAACTGCCTTCATCTCAGATGTGGAAACAATATTTTGGATGTAGTCTGGAAAAACAAACAAAAAGAATCAGAGAAACCCTTTCAGTTACACTCTTCACCTCAGGGATATATTATGCCTAAAATGAATCTGCAAGTTAATCTCTTAAATTTAACTTGGTGTCAGCAAGTGTTTGTGGAAAGTATTCATACTATTTACAGTTTTTTTTTATGGTTTACTGTTCAGCATTAATAATAACTTTGAAGTTTGAACACTCCAGGTAAAAGAAGTTAAATTACTCACCCTCGTGTTGTTCCAACCCCGTAAGACTTTCGTTCATCTTCGGAACACAACTGAAGACCTTTTTGATGAAATCAGAGATCTTTCTGTCACTCCATTGACAGTCTACACAATTTGCCCAATAACATGCATTTCTGGAAAAAAGCTGAAAGACACAATCATTTTTAAATGCTGGGAGTGCATCTGTTTCCCCGCAGCCATTATCTTCTGTTTTTACATGTTACCAGTGCATCTTTTTTTTTAATTTATGTGAATAAACAAATATTTTTTTATACAAAAACAGCTTTTTATGTAAAATTCACTTTATAAAAGACCCACACTTCTAATTTTCATTCATGGTTTAGTGTAAGATTTTTGCCCATCTTGTGGAAAATGCTGTTTTAAAAGTTAAAAATGATCACTTTAACCAGTAGATCGCTGCAGAGCTCAACTATTTGACTAACTGAAATAATCTTTTCACAAGTTTTTCCAGTTGGATTCATATCTACATATTATAAGATCACAATTATAACAATAAAATTACTTTGTCAAAGGTTAGCATTTTTTGTACTGATATAGCAAATAGTGGAGTTCTGCAATACTTTTTTACTTTTAAAACAGATTTCAAAAAAATGATACACTTAACCATGTCAAATTATCCATGTTATCCCCATGAATGAAAGTTAGAAATGTGGGTCTTTTAAGTGAATTTTACATAAAAGGCTGTTTTTTGTATAAAAAAACAATATTTGTTTATTTATATAAATTTTTAAATATATAATAAATCCTCCAAAAACTGCACAAATGTGGAGTAAAAACATTAATAAACTGAGTAAAATTAGGCTATATTTTGTTGCCTGGGGTCTGGAGAACTAGATTTCATTACCTTTCCACTCCTTCAGCTCTCTCTCGGTTTTTATCCTGAATCTGCGCTAATATTGTAAATCTTCTTTTAGCTCTTTGATTTCATTTTTTAAATCCTCAATCTCTTCACGTCTGAATTCTTTAATGGCTGAGGAAACGGAGGACTTCGTACACTTGATTCCTCCAGCATTCCCTTGGTTCCTGAAGTACAATTTCAGTCATTATGTATTCTAAACTATAAAGATAATAGTTTAAGGTATAATAAAGAATGTAGCTTACCATTATTTGAGTGCATCTTTGTTTAACCGCAGCCATTATTTTCTGTTGGATTACATTTTTGGTCTTCTGTTTTTAGTTGTTACCAGAGCTTTTTCCTGAAAACAGCAATCACACAATAAAAAGTATTTCTAAAAAAAAAAAAAAAATTCTGCACATTAATGTCAAACTATTTAACATAATTGGTCAGCATTAATAATGGCTTTGAACACTCCAAGTAAAAGTAGTTAAAGTAGTTAGTTCACCCAAAAACCCAATAATTACTCACCCTCATGTCGTTCCAATCCAAGACGTTCATTTAATCTTTTTGATGAAATCTGAGATCTTTCTGTCACTCCATTGACAGTCTACACAACTTGCACAATAACACGCATTTCTGAAGAAAAGCAGAAAGACGCAATCATTTTAAATACTGTGAGTGCATCTGTTTCACCCCAGCCATTATCTTCTGTTGGATTAGCCTACATTTTTAATCTTCTGTTTTTAGTTGTTACCAGAGCATTTTCCTGAAAACAGCAATCACACAATAAAAAGTATTTCTAAAAAAAAAAAAAAAAAACATTTTCTGCACATTAATGTCAATTAACTATTGAACATAATTGCTTGTATTTTTTATGTATATCCAGTAGTGTCGGATATTCAAAAAAAAAAAATTAACGGTAAGTTAACACTTTACAATAAGGTTCGTTAGTTAACTACATTAGTTAACATGAACTTATAATGAACTGCACGTATATTAATCTTTGTTAATGTTAATTTCAACATTTACTGATGTTTTATTAAACCCTTGTAAACATTAGTTAATGCACTGTGAACTAACATGAACAGCTGTATTTTTATTAACCTTAACACAGATTTACAAATACTGTAACAAATGTATTACTCATGGTTAGTTCTTATTGTAAAGTGATACCATTTTAACATAAAACAAAGATAAGTACAATTATCATTAATAAACTGAATTTTGTGTACAGTGATAAAAAATGAAAATAATGCTGCAAACAGAGCACAATCTGTTGTGACGCACCTCTAAAAAGTAAACAGTGTAGCAGCTAGCAGTAAAACTACAGTAAGCGCGTTTCCTCTTGCTCACACCGGTTTGAATAACATATAGCCTAACGTTACTTAAAGTCTTTTTACATATCTCTAAAATTAAAATAAACAGATTTGAGGGCATTATACGTTATACTCACCGCTAAACTGAATGACTTGACAAGGCCAACCTCGCTTATTGATCTTCTTTTCTTCCAGAAAACGCTTCTCTTCCGTCCCACTTGTGAATGACCACGGCCACGGGTTGTATTTCTGTCATGTCTTTGTGTTTTAATTGTGAGAGTTCACGAATATTAACGTATATGAATGATGTCGTCAGTGAATAATCAACCAAACCGTATTTTATGGAGCAGACACTACGGGAAAATACACTGACTGACCCGTAACCCGTAACGAGCATCAGCTGATCTCGAGACTCGTTGTCAGGACAACGACCGCTGCGCGTTCGCGCGAAGGAAGAAGATCTGGTCACGTGCGGGCAATATATGCGGGTGAAAAAGTTCGTCACACAATACAGCATAACTGCAGTACAGATACAAACGGTAGACCTATGAAGACTTCAGATGCAAGTCAATCTGAAGGTTTTTTATTTATTTAAATAAGCTTTATTATTATTATTATTATTATTATTATTATTATTATTATTATTATTATTATTATAAAGCTCCTTTATTTAGGTTCAATAATTTCACTTCAATGGCAACTAAAATGACCTCATTGCCATCAAAGTGAAATTACTAAACCTAAACATAGGAGCCCGATTAAAAAAAGCTCATTTAAAAAAAAAAAAAATCAGATGAGGTTTTTGCATTTAAAGTCTTCACATGCATATCAGTGCATCAGTGTTATTGTTTAAATACTTAATTATACTGCAGATCTACAGTTGTACTGCAGTTATACTTCACTATAATGAAGTTGTACTTTTTGTACTGCAGTTTTACTGCTGTTGAACTTCAATGTACTGCAGTTATACTGTATCTATACTTCGTTATACTGCAAATCTACAGGTGTACTTCATTGTACTGCAATTATACTGCTTTGAACTGCAGTTTTACTGCAGTTGTACTTCATTGTACTGCAGTTATTTTTTGTAAGGGATGTGTCACGGATATGGTGGCTGTAATCAAGCGCACGATGAAGGAGATACTATAGGACACTGTAATCCAATACTTGAACAAGAAAACGTACAACCACATATCACAGAGAACTGAAATAATGCTAGACAAGAGACTGACTGAAACATAGCATTACAAGACACCATTTTCAACTAAAAAAGTGAAACTTTTTATGGTTTTGGCCGTTCGTTTACACGAAAATGGCGTTTTGGGCGCCTGAAGACACAAACTTTTGAAAGCGGGTTGTTTTTGAAAATGGTGTCCGTGTAAACAAACAAAACAAAAAAGACGATGACATCATGTACATGCATATTACGTGTTCAGTCTATATTGTTTAGACTATATTGTTATCGCCATCTAATGGCCTGGCAGCAGAATACAGCGCTTTTAGTCATTTTCGCGGATCCGTGTGAATGGGGATCGCTTTGACAATGGTGTCGTCTCTACACGGAAAACTCAAAGGAAAAACTTCTCCGTTTCAAGCATATCGTTGTCATGTAAACGTACCCTTAAATGAATGGGCACACAAGATAATAGACAAGACACACCTGAACTCAAATCAATAGTTAGTAACCATATAGTGACAAACGGGGAGAGAATGGAGAACTGACCTTATTAACAGACAAGAGGATGAACAAAGAAACTCACACATGAACTGAACAGAAAACAAACTGAAAACATGACAACTCTTACCCTTGGCCTTCCTCTTGTTTCGTCTGCAGCAGCGACAGACACACACGAGGCAGATGATGAACAGAACCAGGAGGAAACTTGCTCCTCCGGTCAGGATCACCAGCATCCACCAGAAATCCAAGCCAAATAGCAACTTCTTCTCCGACACACCTAATGAAGGATCAAATACAAAGAAAACATTTTCATCACCACCATTTATAATTTAATATGAATTTAATATGTGAGAATGAGACTATAGAGTGATTTGAGACACATAAAACTAGCATAGCGACTTGAAATTAATTATCTTTTACAACATTAAATTATACAGTTTAGCATCATTATACAAAATTATTTATTCACAGAATTTTGTGATTGACCAATTAGAATCAAGTGTTCCAAAGTACTGTAATATATGTTATGTAAATGTCATATATGATCTTTTTTTGAGCAAAAGAACATTTTAACAATAATGATATAATTTCATGTAATACGTGTTCATAATTTAACTTAAGAAACAATCAAGGTTGATAAAAGGAGCTTCATAACAGAAATCCCTCAATGGCAGAAAACATGATCATGAGGAACTTTGTGACAAAAATAGACAATTACCATCTTTTTTATTTTTTTTGTTGCTGTTGTTCTCTTCTTTTTTGCTTTTCTTGTCTTCATTGGCGTTTGTTTCATAGAGACCTTTAAAGGGGTTATAAAATATATAATTAACCCAATGTTGTCCTACATGAGAATAAACATGTGAAGTGATTTATTCTGCTATATAACCTGTGTCAGAGCACTTTGGCTGAACTTCTTTTGCTGATGTTCTGCTGATCATGTTTCTGAGTGTGCATGAGAACGTGTCTCGAGGTGTGAGCTCAGACGAGCTGACGTGTAAAACGGCACGCGTCGTGTCGGACTCCTCTCCGTTCTTCGTCCAGGACACAGAAACCTCACTGCTGTTCAGTGGACTACAACTCAGATTGACTCCGCTTTCTACACACTCGAACATGACTGTAGGTTCAGGCACTGGCTCTGAAACACACACACAACAACAGCAAGGCTCAATGCTGACACACACTTGGTCTTGCTTTGAACGGGCAAAAAGAGAGGAGAGAAATAACATATGCATTCAATGCCTTAAATCGCGGCAGAACACAAGCTAGTTCGTACCCTGTACACAGAGCTGGAGTGTGGTTTTCTTTATGAGATTTCCATGTTTATTGTGGACTTCACCTTCGTACATCCCAGATTGTTTTTTCTGTATGTTCTCCAGTATCAGGGATCCATAGCGGTCAACATCGAATTCACGTATCTTAACAATTGAGCGCCTTTTTAAATATACCCTCGTTTCATTATATGTCCAAACCAGGTCGTTTTCCTCTTGTAATTCTCCAATATCCAGTCGGATCGCAACTCTTTCACCCACTGCTTTGTAGATACATGAGGAGGATACAAATTTACCTAAAAAAATAAAGTGGTGCAAAAAGTTTGAGAATATTCTGTTGTGTTGCGTATCAAGCACACACAACCTTTCATGACTTGATTTGACACATTCACAAGAGAAAAGACTGATATCTTAAAACACTTTTACTCAAAGAAATGGGTCTTACATTGGAAACACATGAATGGGTGAATTAATTATTCATATGAAACCAAATGCAATTCTATGAAATATGATTGGAAGTAATATAATTTTTTTTTAAACTATCTGTAAAAAGCAGAAAAGAAAATTGGGTTTCTGTTCAACAACTTTAATGACTGATAAATGAAACTAAAATTCAATCCAAAACCAAAAATCACTCAATTGATTTCTTATTTGGTGAAAAAATAATTCACTAAGAAGAACATTTTGTCTATAGTCAGACAAGTGGCATTACAGGAAAAAAAAAAAAAAAAATATATGATATTTTTTAATTATACATGTAATTGATCAACAACTTACCAGAAGAGAAGATGAAGATTAAATTGAAGAGGAGAATTAATGTGAAGTTTATCATCATTTTCGAGCGGTCTGTGAGTGAGCAGTTTTGTTGTAAGATGTCAAGATCTCAGTGGTTTAGTTTCCTGTAAGTGTGTGTCTGGGAGTGTGTGCGAGTCACACTGTAATTCAGTGATTACAGTATAATGAGATCATTCTTATTGTGTATGTTGAGAAAAAAACTATAGAAAATGCAGTGTTTATATATTGTCTCTGCATTGTTAATATACAGTATTGATAGTTTATATATAAATAGTGACTTCTTCATTCATTTTCACTGAAATACACAAATATTATTTTTAATCAGCTCATATGTAAAGAATGAGTTCAATGGTTTTTATGCTTTGAATCCTAATATATATAACCTGATATAGGTTACGGGTATATATAAGTTACCAAATGTCCCCACAGGGATATTTTTGACTTTGTGGGGACATTTTTTATTGTTTTGTCTAATGTGAGAAAAACAGCTTATAAATCATATTAAGTGATGTTTTTTGACAATGTAAAAATGCAGAAAGTTTTGTGTGATGGGTAGGTTTAGGGGTCGGGTTAGTGTGTGTGTGTGTGTGTGTGTGTGTGTGTGTGTGTGTGTGTGTGTGTGTGTGTGTGTGTGTGTGTGATGGGTAGGTTTAGGGGTCGGGTTAGTGGGTGTGTGTGTGTGTGTGTGTGTGTGTGTGTGTGTGTGTGTGTGTGTGTGTGTGTGTGTGTGTGTGTGTGTGTGATGGGTAGGTTTAGGGGAGAGAATATACAGTTTGTATAAAAACCATTACGTCTATGCAGAGCCCCCATAAAACATGAAAACACAACATTGTGTGTGTGTGTGTGTGTGTGTGTGTGTGTGTGTGTGTGTGTGTGTGTGTGTGTGTGTGTGTGTGTGTGTGTGTGTGCATGTGTATGTGTTTGAGATAGAGAGAGAGAGAGAGTGTGTGAGTTTAATGTATTTGTAAACATTTAAAAAACTCTTAATATGAATGCAATTAATGTGCAATAAATGTTGGTTTAAAGCACTTAATTTATTCATGCTTATCTATGTATTTGTTTTGCAATTGATCACAATCATTTAAATCTCTTTATTTAAAAAGTCTTTGAAAATGACTTTTACTTTGCAATTTCTGTCCAGGTTATTTCTCTCAAATGAATTTGTCATCTGAGCATGTCCTGCAGTGCAATGCTGCCGTCTGGAGGAGATGTGAAGGAGAGACAGTTCCCCTGCTGTACCGGAGTCAGATTCAGTTTTAAATTCAGTTTCTTGGAAACTATATATATATATATATATATATATATATATATATATATATATATATATATATATATATATATAACCTAATGATGTTAAAAATGACCCAAATGGTTTTTTTTTGTGGAAAATAACCCAACTGACCCAATACGTGTAACCCAATGTGTAAACAACCCAACGTTTTTTACTGTGGAGTAATGTCAAGTTAATTCAAGTCACCTTTATTTATATAGCGTTTTTTACAATACAGATTGCATCAAAGCAGCTTCACAGTGATAACTTGAAAATAATACAACAAAATTTGTTTCTAGAAGAAAATTGCGTCATCGTCCCCCTTAAATAAGGCAGATCAATAATATTGTTGAATATTAAAGGTCCCCAACTAAGCAAGCCAAAAGCCAAGGCAACAGTGGCAAGAAACCAAAACTCCATCAGGGACAGAATGGAGCCAAGGCTCAGTCGGAGACCCCAGGCTCAGTCGGAGGGAAACTGAAACTAAGACTAAAACTATTAGTCAAAAAACATTTTCGTAAACTGAAATAAAATAGAAATTTCAACATTAATGAAAAATTAAAACTAAACGAAACTAACAACAGTTACTGAAAAACGAACTGAAACAAAATAATAATTAGCAGAAATAAATAATCTTTTTCGTAATTAATAAGCTGTCATCCTGTAGCCTACCGGAAATTCACTTTTTTCCATTCCACTGCGCTACTTTATTTTTCAATGTATGACCGTTGCGCTCGAGTCTCGCGTCTTCTGCAGCATCACGTGCATGACACGACGCTCTGAAAATGTGGCACTCAAGTTAAAATAAGTTCAACTTTTAAAAGACGCGTATCGAGACCTTGCGCTTTTTCCCCACTGTGCCCGCGTCTTTCTGTGTGAACCAGCCCTAAGAAGCAGAAAGGCCCAAATAAGCATTTCCACCTCATGCAAATACAGCTGTACCTTAATTCCAGGTACCTTAATTCATGTGAAACTAGCCTAAACAAGATAGGCCTATACCACACATATTAGACAAGATACCACACTGAGCAGAAAACGGAAACAACAGAGCCCAGAAATAGACGTATTTTTGTCAGAGTAGAAGTAGCCTATACTAAATGTCTGGTCTGAAGAGAACATTTGAATATGTGTATAACTATGAGTATATGATTTTAAACGATGCAATAGACAGAAAGCATAAATGGATTAATACAAGAATAATGTTTGAAAGGATTAATCATTGAAATAACCTTAAAGAATAATCATACGCATATCCTTTTTTTTCTTCTTATACACCACGTTTAACAAGATTTCATTTTTAATATTATTATATAATTTTTATTTTTTAGTTGCATTTGTTTGGTTCTTTGTTCATCCTCAAACAATTATTTTATTTTTATTATCAAGAGGTTTTCACAAGAGTTAAATGTAAATGGCAAACATTAAACTTTGTTGAAATTAAATGTCTTTAACTGGAAGTGTTCTGTTAACTCTGCTAAACTATAATTACTAAAACTAAAACTGAAACTAAATATATAAAAACTAAAAAGAAATGTGTTCACAAAATAAAAACTAAAATAAAACTAACAAAACCATTAATGAAACTAACTAAAACTAAACTGAAATTTATAGGAAATTTGAAAATGATATTAAAATAAAAACTAATTTAAAACTATAATAACCTTGATGTATAAAATCACAGTTAGCTAAACATGTATTCATTTAAACAATGTAATAATTTAATGCAGAAACAATGAGCTCATTGAAGTAATGAATACTTGTTTGTTAACAAATAATTACATTAAGAAAATATAGCATTGGTGCTATGTTTTGTGATCGCTTTTAGTGAGAAAATCATCATGAAAGAGACCATTAGATGTTATATAACCGGTTGTCGTTTACTGCTTGCGTCACTTATAAAGGTGCGTTTACACCTTCAGTCTCCGCCCTCAGTTTCAGGAGGACACTCGATACCTTTAAGCGGAGTTTCCTTTCATTCTTCCTTTACTCACTGCTTGAAAACGGTGTGGCGACTTTTTAATGGTTTATTCGTTTTGTTTTGTTAGCGTTAGCTGTCGAGATTTATGCAGTCTCCATTAATTATCCCCGCACAGGCGCGCGCACGGGGTTAAAAAGAAACTCTCAAGACCTGAGGGAAGATGGCAGTTACTAAGAGTTTGGTCTTCATTACATGTCTCTGTTTTGCTCGAGGTAAGTCCACAGCTTTTTAAACATGGAGATGAAGTAAAACAGACTATTCCCCTGTGATCCAGGTGCAATGACCTCTGCGGGAAACATACCTTTGGGCTGGTCGAAACATACAGACATTCGCGGAAATGCTTCTTTAATAACTCATTGTTTAAAGAGTTCTGGAACGGGTTATGAAGTATTTTATAGCATTTAAGGAATAGTTGAAGCCAGACTAAAAAGATTAAAAGTCGAACGTGTGTAAACTTTGGTGAATCTCTCTTTGAATGCAGGACTTTCACTGAACTTTGGACTGAAGCTGTTCTGTGATCTTGAACTGAAACACAAAACCTTTATTTGATAAGATTAGGCTAGAGTTTTATACCAAAATGGGATTTGTTGTTTGTCAACAATAGTATGTTTTTTTAGCCAACAACTTGCAGGCTGGTAACTTGATTTAATGAAACACCCAGAAAAAGGTCATATTTCATAATAATAATAAGTTTAATTTATATAGCGCCTTTCCCATGCTCAAGGAACGCTTCACAATAACAGTAAATAACAAACAATCAGTTCACACCTAAATGGACAATAGACATTTGCCCAGTCCAAGAAAATGAAAATGAGCGATTGCAGTGGTTGATTTTGATTCATATCAAAATCAAATAAATAAAGTAATTGCATTTTGCATAAAGAAAATGAAATCTTGGGCTCTAGACTTTAATATAGTTTATATGCATAATTGTATTATTTATAATTGAAATATCTGTTGTTTTAATTGTTTATTTAACATTACAAATGTATTACAGTATATTTACTGTTATATGGTAAAGATTACTGTATTGCAGTAATGACATTCTGTCATTAAATATCGAAACACGTAAACACATTATGGCAATGAGAATGTTGGGGGAATATCTTGGAAAACTGGTGCATTTAAACATTTATTAAAAATTAAATATGGTACATTGCAAATAATAAAATATGCTTAATTGTCTCATAGCAGAATATTATGTCCTGTATTTGTCTTTTGATTTTAGTGTAAAATAGGGCCCAGGTTTATTTTTGTGAGATTCACCCATTGAAACAAAGAACCTTCACTAATAGTGTCTCTTTCATCTCCTATAGATTTTGTTTTCTGCGATGACTATGAAGAAATTGGAAAAGAAATCACACTTACTCCAAGCATCCGTGGAAAGCCTACAGAAATAGTGTGGAAACACAATGGGAACATGGTTCTGTTGTATGACAGGAGTGAGATGGTGGAGTACGGCTCGTTCACTCGACGTGTAGTGCTTGATTTCGAAACAGGACAACTCACGATAAGAAAACTAACCAGCCAAGACAGTGGACAATATAAGTCTGAAATTGAAATCAATGGGAAAGTTCAGACCTCCAGTCATATCGTGACAGTTTTGGGTAATCTATCTATCTATCTATCTATCTATCTATCTATCTATCTATCTATCTATCTATCTATCTATCTATCTATCTATCTATCTATCTCTTACCTTACCGTCTGTAGTGTCAAACTACAAGGCTCTTCTGCTTGGTGAAATTCAATATTTTAGACTAATGTATATCAGTTGTAGCAAATTTTGTTAAAAGGGAAATATGTTTATTTAATCATAACTCCTTATAATTAATTATTAATATTGAATTGATTAAAATTTCAATCAAGCAATCTGTTCGTCCAGTGATATTTTTCATGGCCACAGAAAAATAACGCTGTATAGCATGTAGCTGTGATTGCATTGTTAAATTGACGTTGATTTAAAAGCAGAGACTAGAATCAAAACTCACATGAATGTGCACAAAAGTTTTATTTAACTAAATCAAAAACACATTACTAATCTAAACAAACACACACACACAATCACGCATACATGGGAAATGAAAAACGTGAGATTGAATGAAACCGGGTACAGAACCCGGGGGAATGAAGCGATCAAAAGAGTCATTTAATCATCTGAAGGAACCATCAGCTTCTTACTTCAAAGCACCTTGTCAACAAGAGGTCTACCGCTCATACTAAACCTCTGTGGCATTAGATAAATGTAGGATACATGCAATGCCTTCGCTGTTGAATGAGCGTCCGGTTGCAGCCTCAGGAGAAAGTCTTGATGGCTCAGTAAGTCAATGGAGTTGAAGTTACAATCAGTTTCTTCTTTGTTGAACGAAGAAATGAACACTTGCGGTGTTAGTTTGACTCTGTTATGGTCATTGTAGCTCAAACAGTAGAGCACTGGCGCTTGTAACGCCAAGGTCATGGGTTTGATTCCCAGGAAAAGCAAGAACTGATAAGAATGTAAATGTGTAACTTGAAATGCAATGTAAGTCGCTTTGGATAAAAGCGTCTGCCAAATGTAAATGTATACAAAAATATTTAAAACAGAGAAAGTGACATTAATAACCAATAACCTTGATTATTAACTAGAACCGTTTTAGTTATTGATTAGTAATCTCAAAATGAGCAAATATCCACTGATTACCACTAATGCCTCTGCTTTTGGGTCTTAGATGTTCTGCCAGAGCCTCAGGTGACCTGTGAACCGGATGAGACTTTGAATGTTAAAAAACTGTTGTGTTCGGTGGAATCCCGAACTCAGCTGAGCTATGAATGGAGAGGGCCGAATATAAAGGCTCAATCGGGACCAGAGCTTCTCGTTGAAGAACAGGAGGAAAACCGTGACTCGGTCTATACCTGCACTGTGGAGAATCAAGTTAACAGCAAGAGCACAGAGTTTACTCTGAGAGACTGCCACACAGGTTCAACAGCCAATCACTCAACACAGCTGTTGTAGATGCCTTGAGACTCTGATGCAGATGCTTTACGTTTACACTGTGTCTTTGTGTGCAGGCAGAGCAGGGGCTGCTGTACTTGTTCCAGTCATAATAGTACCAATACTTCTCATCATCATTCTGCTTATTCTACTGGGAATATTCTTATACAGATGTAGAGAAAAGTGTAAGTGCCTTGAAAAAGTATTCAACAATTTACTCTCAAAATACATCTTAATTTGACACCCATGTCTCGCAAAGATTATATTACGAAGATTAACACACTTTTTTTTGTCTTGTACATGGATGAGCAGCAAGGCAGCCTGACAAGAAAACACCAGACCCTGAACATGGTAAGATCAGGGTTTGTACAGAGCTTGGGAAATGTTTGATTTTTAACTCTTATGCTTTCAAGGTTTGAGATGTGCTTCAATTTTGAATATTTGACATGACATGATTTGACATCTAGTGTGACTTGTAAGAAAAACAATACAAATGTTGCTCTTCTACAAAACAAAAGTTTGCAAGTTATATAATTTTGCATAATATGCTTTAGCCAAACATCCATGTTAAAATAACATCATTATCTCAAATAGTCTTATATAAATATAAATAGTAGTTCTTTTATTAAGATTTTTTCTCTAGTTAGCAATTTCTTGATGACGGTCTGTCCAGGAAGCCTGGCTTCCCTCAAAATCTCATCAGAAATGTATTTTGTCTATGTATAATTAATCTCTGTATTTGTTAAATATTCGTATGCATTTAATATGTATGTGAACGTAAGTTAAATCATATCGTGATTTCTGTGTGCAGAATCACAGCCTATAGGGCTTCAGTTGAAGTTTGTGGGAGATAGTTAAGCCATTGATTTCAAAGGGGCGAAGTCAAAGATATAAAGCTTCAAGCTTGGGATTCACTGAATGATATTTGCCTATAATTTGCACACAATGTCCTGCCTTATCTATTTGAGGATTGGATGAGCTCCTAAATATGCAGGACTTTGCGAACTTGATAGTTCTTGTAATTTATAAGCACTGCCATAAATTCACTTGTATAGACATTTAATAGAGCATAAGCATTTTATATAATAAAAGATCATTTTATGTAATCAATAATGTTTTCTATTAATTTAGGTAGCCTGTTGAGAAACGACCCAACGGATGTCATTCCAGGTAACAATTACTATTTAGTATTATTATCATCAGTAGACATGCCGACATGATATTTACAGTGGTAGCTGTTGCTCGTGTTGCTGGATAACACTATAAACTCACTCTCAGCTCTCTAGGGCTGGTCCGAATACCATTTTTTGAGCTTCGAAGCTTCGATAGGAATTAACATCGAATATTCGAAGCTTCGGAGGGAGGGGGCTGAACATATTCTTCTCTCTAATAAAGGCAGGAATCTCTATGTGTCTGTCTGTTTGCATTTAGATTATTTATCTTGCATTTTGAACCGTTCATCCAATCGACTTCATGAGTGCAGTGTCACATTTGGTGCAATATAGACACGCGAGACGTGACACGTTCAGAATTAATAAACTTTTAATACAGAACAGCGCGAGCGGGAAGCGCGCGCGCCTCATGCGCAGGGCTCCGAGAACGGACACTGCACTAGTGATACAAAACACAGCATAATATTTTTCTGAGTAACAAATAACTCTCAAATCAGAAATCAGCAGCACAATAATTACTGACACAGTAAAGGGTAGGCTAATATATTGTTTCTATTCTATTTCCACAATGTCAAAGCAACGCAGCTTATAGCCTACAAGCTCAGGCATGCACTTCTGCCCATACAAACTCCGCTGTTCTGCGCTCTAAAATAAGAGTATTGTATTTCGCCCAAAAATGCTAAAAAAAAAATAACCGTGTGAGAGCGTTTTAGGCTATATCATGTTATAGCCAGATATGACGACGCTTACAGCACGCGTCACCGCAGATCAGCATCTATTCATCAAGCCAACGTGCAAACTATCGCAAATCAAAGTGAAAGTGGGTCGCAGATGCTTTAACACACAATCAACTTCATTAAAAGTAAAGAACCGAAATGATCTTACCCAGGGCTGTTGCCGCTCTCTTATTGCGGTCTTTGACTTAGAAATTTTAGCTGACGATCAGTAAAATGCAGCTTATCTGTTGCTGGTGACACATTACATCTGCCTATAGCGCGGGATTTGAAGTTCGGATTCATATCCGTTTTGCAAAAACACATTTATGTGTTCATTGTTCATATTGATAAATCAGAGAGAGCTATCCGATCTGAGAAAACGCATGACAGCCCCATTCAAGCGCGAATGGGAACCGTTTCTAGGGGGATGCCAGGTATGGAATTTTTTTTTTTTTTTTTTTAACGAATATTCAAATGTCAAATTTGAAAATCGAATACCAACCCACCGAACGAATATTCGAATACTCGAATATTCTGGTACAGCCCTACAGCTCTCACTGAGAATGAATGACACTTGAATCTGCTGTTAATGTCTTTGAATGCTTTGTTTCAGGTTCGTCTGAAGCCACACTCCCTAGTCACACCAGACTTCCCCCTCAAAAACCATCTATTGTTGATAAGAAATGGAATCCGGACAATGGAGCAGAGAGTTCAGGTGAAACTGATGAAGGACAAACACTTCTGAAGGAAACAAAAAAATTGCAGGAACAAAATCTAAAACAGAGTCCACAATCTGCTGTGTCAGAAACAAACCAAGAGGACACCGGAAATGGAAATGAAGGAGATCTAGACAGAAATGAGAAGAACAGCAAACATGCAGTTGAAGCAGAAGAAAACACTTACAGAAAACCTGATGAAACAGAGAAGGAGAGACATAAACAGAGACAAGAAGAAGAGGAGAAAGAGAAAAGTCTGAAACAGGAGAGCGGAGATGAAGAGGAGTTTCCTGAGCATCAGAACGAGAGAGAAGAGCAGAAAACTGAAGATCACAGTGAGGATAATCACACACCAGGAGAGAAAGAAGAGACGAAAGACAGACGAGACACCGGTAAAACACAGATTATTTGTTTGTCTGGAGAAACAGAACATGATTCTGAAATAAACATCTCATCTGGATATAAAATACCATTTTTATTACTTTTGTAATGCATTTAAATTTACATAGAAGGAGTTTTAAGGGTTTGTTCACCCGATTTATTGAGTCATTTTCTGTTAAAAAGATAAATCACTCCAAAGAGAAATTGATCTTTTTCTCATCCTCATGTCAGCAATATGATGGATATCAGTGGAACACAAAATGAGAATTTCAAGCATTTTCACACAGATTTTTTCAAGCTCCACAAACTATATTAGAAAGCATAATAAAAGTTTAATTAATGTAGCTTGTGCACTATGTTCCTATCCATAAGTATTCATGTAATAGCTTATAACAGTGGTTCTCAACTCCAGTCCTCGTGACCCACTGCTCTGCACATTTTGTATGTCTCCCTTATTTAACACACCTTAACCAGATCATCAGCTCGTTAGGAGAGACTCCATGAACTGATTTGAGTGTGTCAGATAAGAGAGACATACAAAATGTGCAGAGCAGCGGGTCCCGAGGACTGGAGTTGAGAACCACTGGCTTATAACATACAGACCTAAATGTTATTCACTGAAAGTTTTCCCACCACAACTCTCAAATCACACCAGATGTCAGGTTGTCTGACGTCTTGCATCAAGAGCTGTCGTATTTAATGGAGCGCATTAATGGAACAATTTAATCTTCAGTCTGTTCGTCACACAAGGCTTAAGGAGACTGGGAATATAACACATGAGATGTATGGACTACTTTTATGGTACTTTCATGGTGATTTGATTGTGTTTTTGTCCGTTTTGATAATGGTCACTATGAACTGTTGAATAAATAAGAGTTGTGTGAAAATTTCAAAAATACTCCTTTTGTATCCACTGAAAAACTAAGGGTTTAAAGCAGGCCTCAATATCAGAAGCATTAACCTATCGTCAGGTGGAAGACGCACAATTACTAATTACATTTTTGTTCAATTTTGAAATCATAGAGACTGTGAGTCCACAATCTGCTGGGACAGAAAGAATGGATACAGAAAATGAAGCAGAACAACAACACAAAAATGAGAAGAAGAGCCAAAGTGACAAAGGTGAACAATCAGTTGAGCAGCAGAACGAGAGCATGAGAAATCAGAAGACCAAAGATACGGCTAATAGTGAGGATTACATGAGACCAGGAGAGAAAGAAGAGAGAAGTGAAGAGAAAAACCAGGACAGGATAGACAGAGCAAACACAGGTAACATGCAGATGATGTGTTTGTCTGGAGAAACAAAACCTTGCTGACAAATCACTGGACTCTGAAATAAACATCTGATCTTTTCTGCTTATTTCAGGGGAAGCTCGCGATCATCCCGCCGTGGATCAGCTGTTGGACGATGAAGCTCTCAGTTCTCCGGCGGGTTAGTTTCTGCCTTTACTTCTGACCTGACTTTAACTGTGCACTTATTCTCTACACATCCAGTTCAGATTCAGAAGATTGATATTGTCATTTATTAGTCATTTGAACAAAGTGTTTGAATGAGTGGATGACGTTTCTTATCTTGTTCAATTTAGTTACAGATTCACCAGCTAACCTGGAGAAGAAACCTATAAACAGCAGTGACTCGTCTTCAAATCAAACTGACCGAAGTAATTACACAGAACAAGACAAAGAAGAAGAAAGTAAACGTCCTGGACTGGAACCGGAAGGTGGCCAGGAACAAACGGCAGAAGAAATCAATCCTGATCCAGAGACCCAAAGCTGCAAACAAACTGTTTCAGACACTATAATAAACAGTGTGTCTCAGCGGCTGGGACACGACGATGAGTTGAGTAGACGAGATGAAGAAGTGCAAACAAAAAATCTAAAACAGAGTCCACAATCTGCTGTGTCAGAAACAAACCAGGAGGACACCGGAGATGGAAATGAAGGAGATCTAGACAGAAATGAGAAGAACAGCAAACATGCAGTTGAAGCAGAAGAAAACACTTACAGAAAACCTGATGAAACCGAGGAGAGACATAAACAGAGAGAAGAAGAGGAGAAAGAGAAAAGTCTGAAACAGGAGAGCGGAGATGAAGAGGAGTTTCCTGAGCATCAGAACGAGAGAGAAGAGCAGAAAACTGAAGATCACAGTGAGGATAATCACACACCAGGAGAGAAAGAAGAGACGAAAGACAGACGAGACACCGGTAAAACACAGATTATTTGTTTGTCTGGAGAAACAGAACATGATTCTGAAATAAACATCTCATCTGGATATAAAATACCATTTTTATTACTTTTGTAATGTATTTAAATTTATATATGAGGAGTTTTAAGGGTTTGTTCACCCGATTTATTGAGTCATTTTCTTTTAAAAAGATCATCCTCTTGTCAGCAATATGATGGATATCAGTGGAACACAAAATGTGAATTTCAAGCATTTTCACGCAGATTTTTTCAAGCTCCACAAACTACATTAGAAAGCATAATAAAAGTTTCATTCGTGTAGCTTGTGCACTGTGTTCCTATCCATACGTATTGATGTAATAGCTTATAACATACAGACCTAAATGTTATTCACTGAAAGTTTTCCCACCACAACTCTCAAATCACACCAGATGTCAGGTTGTCTGACGTCTTGCATCAAGAGCTGTCGTATTTAATGGAGCGCATTAATGGAGCAATTTAATCTTCAGTCTGTTCGTCACACAAGGCTTAAGGAGACTGGGAATATAACACATGAGATGTATGGACTAATTTTATGGTACTTTCATGGTGATTTGATTGTTTTTTTGTCCGTTTTGATAATGGTCACTATGAACTGTTGAATAAATAAGAGTTGTGTGAAAATTTCAAAAATACTCCTTTTGTATTCCACTGAAAAACTAAGGGTTTAAAGCAGGCCTCAATATCAGAAGCATTAACCTATCGTCAGGTGGAAGACGCACAATTACTAATTACATTTTTGTTCAATTTTGAAACCATAGAGACTGTGAGTCCACAATCTGCTGGGACAGAAAGAATGGATACAGAAAATGAAGCAGAACAACAACACAAAAACGAGAAGAAGAGCCAAAGTGACAAAGGTGAACAATCAGTTGAGCAGCAGAACGAGAGCATGAGAAATCAGAAGACCAAAGATACGGCTAATAGTGAGGATTACATGAGACCAGGAGAGAAAGAAGAGAGAAGTGAAGAGAAAAGCCAGGACGGGATAGACAGAGCAAACACAGGTAACATGCAGATGATGTGTTTGTCTGGAGAAACAAAACCTTGCTGACAAATCACTGGACTCTGAAATAAACATCTGATCTGTTTTTCTGCTTATTTCAAAGCTCGCGATCATCCCGCCGTGGATCAGCTGTTGGACGATGAAGCTCTCAGTTCTCCGGCGGGTTAGTTTCTGCCTCTTCTTCTGACCTGACTTTAACTGTGCACTTATTCTCTACACATCCAGTTCAGATTCAGAAGATTGATATTGTCATTTATTAGTCATTTGAACAAAGTGTTTGAATGAGTGGATGACGTTTCTTATCTTGTTCAATTTAGTTACAGATTCACCTGCTAACCTAGAGAAGAAACCTATAAACAGCAGTGACTCGTCTTCAAATCAAACTGACCAAGACCAGGAAGAAAAAGAAGAAAGAAACCTTCCTGGATCAGAGCTGGATGAGGAAGAAACGGTTGCAACACATCAGGAACCGAAAGGTGGCCAGGAAAAAAATCCTGATCAAGAGATACATGAGGAACAAAGCTGCATTAACGCAGATGAGTTGAGTAACCTAATGATGAAGAAGTGCCAAATAAATGAAAAGTGACTGATACAGGCCAAAGCTTTAAATTGATTGATAATAATGTAAAGGTTATGCAAAATGAAGGAGAAACTGAAGTGCAATTACAAATTCAACATGGTGGACACTTACCTCAACCAGAAGATAGTGGTAATAGTGGACAGAGAGACATGAGCATTGAGCCAGAACAAGACATGGAGGAGGAAATGAGTCAACACGTCAAAAATGAACAAGACTGTGATGTAAATGTCTCTGATTCAGACTAGATAACCAGTGACATGCCTGTGCCAGAGGACAAGAAACAACATGCAGTGGAGGACAGTCATCGTTCAGAGCTGGATCTGAGCACACAGACAGTTTCTGGTGAAAGAGTAGATGGTGAGATCAGCGATGAGGGAGGTGAGGTTTTGAAAGATGAACAGAAACACTGGTGACCTAGAGCCGTGTGGAGGGAGTAGTGAGAGTTGTGAGAAGGAAAACACTGGAGGAACATCAGAAATAACACAAGATAATGAAGGAAATTATGAACACAGCTGGTGAAAGCGGATAACAAGCCTGTGTGTGAACAAGATGTAGAGAAGGAACAGTCCAAATACTCCGGCATCAAAGTGTCCCATCTGAATAAAAACTGTGGCTGTCAATATTTTACATTAGTTTAGTCCAGTGGCAAGAATACATTAGTGAAGTATATATCTGTGTTTCCAATGACTTTATCCAGCCTGCCGTGTCAGTGCTCACTCAATATCATACATTTTTGAAAAGTACCGTACAGCTGTTTGTGTGTTAGTTTAGTCAATATTGTTTATGTTATATATATTATGTTTGTCCATAATTGTAGCCTAGCTGAAGATCAAACCACATTTTATGAGTAATCAATGCAGAAAACTAGTTTTTGCCATGCAAACATGTGTTTAGCACCAGTATGTGCACTGCAAGCCTGTGGTTAACTGAAGCATATGAGAAAAGTGGAAAGGTATTTTAAAGAAATGTAATTGATGTATATGCCAGTTAAATACTAAATATTTATTTAAAAAAAAAACTTGGCAAAGACAAAATATATTTAATGTCAGTGAATTGCCTGAGTATATGATCACATATATTATTTAAGGAAATATTGTTATAGTTGTTATTGTCCTGCGATTCCTTCAGAATCATGCGTTTTGAATTATTAATTTTTCTTTTGAATTATGCGTTTTTCTTTTGTATTTTGCTGTGTTTAGTAATTCTGAATGGATCTGAAGAGTAGCTGTATAAATACAGTCAGGTCAAAGCGGCGGGTTAGGGATCTTTTGGCGTCTCCCTGTGGATCTGTTTGGCAGGTTGACTTGAGTACTTTTAAGTTGTAAAGTGTCTGCTTTGAATCTGTCTTGTATATTGTTTTAAAAAGATCTTGAAATAAAATAAATCTTGAATTTATTTTGTTTTAAAAATAACTTGCAGTAGAAGAGTAATAACACTAGGAAACTATATATATATATATATATATATATATATATATATATATATATATATATATATATATATATATATAATATATTATAAATATTAATATAATATTTATAATATATATATAATAAAGGTTTAAAAACAACACTTCTCTTTGCTGCAGAAGTACAGTATAGGAAATGTCATCTTAAGGGATCTTGCAGGATCGATTTGGAGAAAAAAGGTTGAGAGCCACTGGTTTGTTGGTTGGAATGTGAATAATAAGGCCCTATTTTATTATTTTTCTTACACAAATTTAACAAACCAAAATGTCTGTGATTGTTTCATTTAATTAAAAACATTCTAAATATTAAATGTTTTCTTGGCTGATTTCTAGCGATCTGATAAACGTTTCCCTTAAAATAGGACTTGCAGGACTGGTACTTTTTAAAATTGTGTTTGTATATGTGTATGTCCAGATGCTTATTTGTTCACGTTTCCCAGTGATTCAAAGAAAGAAAGTCATACATGTATGACATGACATGTAAATGATGACAGAATCTTCTTTTTTGGGGCAAACTCCCTTAAAAAGTGTGAATGATTGTTGTTTAAATTATTAAGTTACATTTAAAACAAATTGTGAACATCTTGAAATTACTGGTTGGCCTGTAAACATTATAGTAATCAATATGCACACACACACACACACACTAAAGTAAAAAGGGCAACCCGTGGTTAAGAGTTTTATAATTTTTGATAATGAGACCAACAAAATCGGCGGAGTAGCTTTTAAATGCAACTCTGAGATGATTAGTAAGACTTCAATTGTTGTTCACACACGTTGGTTTTGTGTGAACTGTCACAGTCTCTTGCGTCAGAGAACATCATGTTTATGCGCTTGTTGAAACCTGTATCAGTCCCAGTTCCAGAATCAAATCACTGAGGCTGTATAAACACACATGTTCAGTCATAAAAATAAAAATCTGAAGAACCCTTTTGCTATAAAGAACCTTCCATGTTAGGTTCTTTAACCATTGATGCCAATAAAGAACCTTTATTTTTAATACGCAACGATTTCACCATAGCAGTGTAGGCTACAGTGAGACATTTAAGATTGTTTAAATTACAAGTCATCACTTTTAACAAAGTTTTATTTTCTATTAATGTATAAGTCTGCCTTTACATTGCTTTAATGCGTTACTATTTCAACATGTCATATTTCTGTGGCGCGCAGAGTGAATCCAGCATGTGGATGTCACTTCCGAAACTTTATATCCTGTAAAACAAGTTTTATTCAATAGATTAGAATCGAACGCGAGCCAAGACCGCGCCCTTACAGCCACTGAAACACCTCTGATTGGCCATTGCGTTCAAAAGATCTATAGTGATTGGCTGCATTGCTCAACTCAGCATAAACACGTTGTACATACATTTGAGGATCCCCAGTCCAGAGCGCAAACACAAATACGCACGGACGCGTTTCCCAAACCTGTTTCGCCAATATATTATTACAGTATCAGCTAACTGAGGGTCTGAGTTATGCTGTTCTCGTAGAACCGGGCCGGACCTGTGTTAACCTGTTCTGAGGAGAGGAGGGAGAAAGCGAAAGGACCGATCAGATTAAGGATGTTGGACTTTGGGTGCCGACTGTGTCACCTGTCTCTGTTGCTGTGTCTCACAGGACTCCTGCAGGGGGGTAAGACTGAACACAATTTCATTTTATATTAAAGATTACAAATATATTGACTGAACTGGTCATTTTATGTTTAAAACGTCTAGACACGCCTTTGCCCAGGTGTAGGGTAAGTGTCAGGGTACAACTAAAGACACACCTTAAGATGCATGTTCTTTTCGCTACTCTCATAGTCTATAAATGCGGGGGAAAAAGTATATGTTTGAATTGAACATTGGTGGAGCAACATATTTTGTATGGAAATAAATCATAAAAGTGTTTTGTTTGGTTTAAAAGTCTTTTAAATGTATGAGGTTTCAGGGAGGATATTTTACCCCACAGACACGCGGGGTAAATGGCACACAGTATTGATGCAAATACTTTATCTAAAGTAATATGTTTTTAATAATGTCTAAGTTATTACTTGTTCAAAACAATCACTTTTGCAAAGTTTGTACTCTCTTCTGTTTATTTTGATAAATATTATAATATTTTTTTGTTCAGTAAACATACTGTCATTAAAATGTTATATAAACTATATATACTACTATATATATAATAGTAAAGTAAAGTATATAGTAAAGATTCTGAAAGCACTGAAGGAGATCCTGTTATAATTTTATATAGATTTACAGTAGTAACAAATACATGTGATATTTTATTATATGATTAATATTTAATCATTAATAGATATGACATATTTTTAAATATGATGGTTTCATTATAAATATGGTGATTATCTCTGAGGTGGACACCCAACTTAATATATGATATTTATCACCTGAATCTGACAGTGTCATGTCAACAAATGGAAAAGTCAGTCAGCTGTTTATTATCATTTTAATTATTGTGTCTTTCGCATTTTACCCCAAATACCATAATTTTACATATTCTTCTGTTACTGAAAAACGGTTGCAAAGAAAAGTTCCTAGCAAGCAGCTTTGAGCATAGGTTGAAAGATGAACATTTAAGGGTCAATGTACAGTCAAACCGCATACTAAGCTTTTCACTAAATAAATAATTATGTGGACATGAAATATTGATTTGATTTGAAACGGTTTTAAAATCTGCATTCCATACAACCATCCCTGCATTACATTGTAAAACAATCATTCTGGCAACAAGGCGAACATGCGTACTTATGCCTGAAAGTACTCTTTTTGTACAGATTATGCATTCTAAAAAACACTGGGTGGAAAGTAACCCGGTTTGGGTTGTTCTGCAATCAACTGATAGGTCAAATATAGACAAACCCAACCGTGGGTTATTCTAGCTTAGCATGTTGGGTTGTTCTTTAAACTCACTGTATGGGTTGATGTATGCTAGTTAATTTTACAGTTACAGTAGCTTGTTTGTACCTCATACATGGGATAATATTACCAGATATTCCCAGATTACAATTTTGTAAAATACACAGCAGAGCAACCATTGTGTTTACATGATGCAACCTTTATTTTGGATGAATACAGTTCAGTTTTTATTAATGTATACCTACATTTAAACTTGTTTAACAAACATTTTAGAAATAAACATTTAAAATTTAAGAGTAACATTTCAAGTGTAATCAACCGTTCTCTATTATCTATGGAAGCTTGTTTCCGCCACTGAATAAAAAATAAAAAAGATAATTGCGACTTTTTTCTTGCAATTGCGTTTACATCTCTCAATTCTGACAAATGCGTGATTTAAACTCGCATCTGCGAGTTATAAAGTCATAACTGTGATATATAAACTCACAATTGTAAGAAAATGTCAGAATTGTGAGCTGACTTTTTCTCCTCAGAATTAAACTTTATAACTCAGTATTTAAGCGAGTTTAAAAAAGCCAGAATTGTGAGATAAAAAGTTGCAAGTATCTTTAAAAAAAAAATTCTTTCATGGTGGAAACAAGCTTCCGTAGTTATCTCTTTTCTACCGAAATAGGCCTATTTCACAAAATGGCGACCGAGACTGGAAGTAGGGTAGCGATACTTCCAGTCGCGCCGCCGCCCGCTACGATCGCCATTCATTCTCAAAATGGACTGTGCACAGCTTGTTTTCTCTGTCATTAATATATCTGACAAAAGTAAGAATAGCAGATGTTGTCCGTTTTGTTGATAGTTTTCAGGGAGCTGTGACAAGATCGAAATTGGACAAAGTTACAAATTATTCTTGACGTTTGCTTACATAAAAAAAGTTCCATTCATTTAAATGGCACTTGATGACTAAGCTCACACTTACTATAGCTAAACAAAATAAATAAATAAATTGAAATGATGTCTGATTGTAGGCTATGTTTGAAATCTAGTGGCTTTTGTTAAAATGTCATGTTATTAAGTGTTAGTTTGTCCCGGAGATTGCAGCAATCTTCCACTAGTGACTAGATTATGGCTCATTTTTCATGTTACCACCATGAATGAAACTAAGAATTGCACATCTTTACAGTCAATTTGACCTAACGTTGCTAGTAGGTCTAATAATGAAATTAAGGCATTTAATTAAATTAAAAAATGGTTAGACTAAAAATATGAATGGAGTGATATTACATGTTTTAAAAAAATCATGACGTTACAAAATCACATTTTACTGTCGGGTCCCCTTATGAAAAGAAAATATATTTCCCTATATATATGAATGATCAATATATGAAATGGTTTAACAGTATATTTAAAAATATAAATATGCTTACATTTCTGTTATCACTCCGCTCCTGATACACTCCGGGTTTTCCAGTCCCGCTCACGGAAAAACTGCTCTGTGTTCACTCATTTTTAAAAGTTATTCTAATATGTTTATTGTTTTATATCATGAACGTCTAAATTTATAATACTATATGTAGTGGTTTGGAAAGTATTCTACACGTTTAATAAATGTTCCAGCAGCCCTTGCTTGCACAAGTAAACAGCAGGCCTGGCAAAGGCCCCGCACCCAGGTAACGTTTAAAAAGAAAACAGGGAAAGAAAGTTACAGAAAACAACTTCTACAAACAATTTTAATTTGCCAACAGTTAATAATAATAAATAAAAGTGCATGATGTGCAAATCAGATAACAATCAAGTGCAATATAAACATGTTTTGTCAGGGCATCACTCCCGAACCGGCATCAACACTCCATTTTCAACATCTGCTTCCTCCTTCACACCACAGACAGTCTTTCTGCCGTCTGTGTCTGGCGTGATTTAACTTCTCCCCCAGTTGTTCCATGAAAACCTGCAAAGCACGGCCTGCGGTGTAAGATATCTACAACCGGACTCTCGTAGACTCGTACATGGACTTCATCCTCCGTGAAGTGCTTAACACACAAAAAAGTGCCCCTCTTCTCTCGGTATAGCCCAAATCCAGCGCTTTTTCAACATTTCGTCACAAGGAAAGCTGTGCAATTATAAATAGGGTTGTTTCTTCTTTGAGTTCAAACATAAAAAGGTATGCAACAGGACTGGCCGCTTTTAGTCTCCGCATTTGTCCTCCGACTGCTACTGCTAGCGCTTTCACCGGAAAAGAGTTGACCCTACTTCCGGTGTCGGCGGACATTTTTGTGAAATAGGCCTATGGTGCAGGTTTTCGGGCCGATGATTTGCTGATGTTCGGCGGAGCAACTGCAAACCTCAGACTGCCGTTTCTGATAGTCGAACGATGTAACGTCCAAAGTAATTAGATTTAGTATAATAGTTTTAAAAAATCATCATGAAAAATGGCCGATGCTGACTGACACTTTTTGCTGACTGATATCTCATCCCTGTATTTTGCATTTCATAAAATAAAATAATTTGTAACACAGTAAAAACTTGTATAAACTACAAAAATGTATTTCTCCAAAGAAGTGCATGGATTCGTCAGTGCTGAGCACTGCTCTCTCCTGAAGCGGACGCAGAAAGCCCACACTCTAACTCGACGGCTGGGTTGTCGGGGCAGTTCAGTAAGCAGACAGACTGGCTAAACCACCATCTGCTAGCCGCCTCAGATAAATGCAAACACAGAGACTCTTTCACCTAGATATCATCAGTAGGGGCTTTTGCACCAGGTAGTTCTAGGAACTCAGTTATAGGAACTAGCCACCAGGGTTGTTCCCCGAGAACTAGTGGTTCCTCTAGGGCCGTTTTCCTGGTTGCATTCGCACCGCCAGTAGGAACTCTGAAGTGACGCAAGCCGCGCTTGATGGTGTGAGAACGCCAGAGCTCACAGTGCTCACATTCTCTGTCTTCATTCGTTTACGATCTGTTGCACAGACCTGTCTAATACGTTATTAGATAGAACTGTTATACAATGAAAGTAAACATTATATGAAAAATTATTAGCGTTTTGTGTGGTTGATGCTCAAATTATGTTTTGCTTTGTCCCCTCAATGTTGAGTTAAATTTTCTCCTTTGCAAAAGTAGTGTTGTCAAAAGAACCAACTTGGATACCAAGTCGGTACTGAAATAAAAAAAAATGTGATGCTTTTAGCGCTGTTGTGCATAATCGTAAACACCTCTGATTGCTCATTGTTCTCACGAGCTCATCAAATATGTCTTTGGTTGACTACAATGATCAGCGCTTCAAAAACATGTTGTAAATATACTTCAATTACCAAGCGCAACACATATACACATGGGAGCGTTTGAAAGCAGGGATCTAGTAGCGGACCGGTCCACTGATAGACGCCTGCTTGTGCTTTCAAAAGCTCCCGCTTTCGAAACACTTTCAAACACTTCTGTGTGCTCTCAATCGCTCACGTACGTTGATCATTGTAGCCAGCAACAGACATATCCAATGAGCGCATGTACACAGTGGGCAATCAGAGGTGTTTACGATTCTGCTCAACAGCGCTCAGAGCGTCACATTTTTTAAATGTCAGCAAAGACTGAAAAAGTAACAAGGTTAGTTTTTCAGCGAAGGAGGCAGGAACTGGCAAACATTCAATAACTTTAATATCCAAAAAAAACAAACACAAAACAAAAGTAAAAGCTCCAAGCCTGGTCCTCTATCGTCCTTCACTGTCATCGCTCCTCCTTTTATGATGCTGAAACTGCTCCGTGAGAACTCGAGACTGGTGCGAGTTAACGCTCATTAACACTCGTGACTTAGAGGGTGGAGAAGGGGTGTATTGTTACTTTCAACTGTGAGTGAGATTGACAACAGCTGGGTTAAAAAAGAAGAAAGAAAACAAAACAAAAACACCTACAGGCATAATCCAGCTTTTGGGGAGTTTTTGGACATACTACCATGTAAAAAGAGAATGTGTTGGTTAGGGATGTTAACCGATGACCGTTTGACCGATGGTTGACCGTATCAACATTAACCGATCAAAGTTGTCGTAGTCAGTTAAAAAAAAAAAAAAGTGATCTCTAAATTAGGCTATTATAGACAGTGGACTAAACGCTACTACAGTTAGCCATCTCATTACAAGATCTTTTTGTGTGAAGTGATCAAATCCCTCACACTCTATTTTTCATAACTCGCCTGTTTGTACTTAATAAACCAATAAAAACATTTGGCGCGAGGTCACAGCGTTTGGGTTCGCGCGCTCACAAGGTTTGCGAAAAGTAAAGGCTACAGGCTAAAACACTCGAGGTTAGAGCCAGGGCAGACGACAGGATGAAGCGTGCAAAGAAAAGTAGTGTGTGGGACCATTTCACCAAAAAGAATGACACAGATGTAAGTTGCAACTTGTGTGATACAGTGCTTAAATACAGTAGTAGCACATCATCTATGATGTATCACCTGAAAACGCGACACCTGATGATCATCATCTTTCTTTATTATTGTTAGCACTAACGTAACGTTACCTCAAACTAAAGCGGCGTCTTTTCGGAGCTGTCATTTTCTTAAATGAGCCGCGCCAATGTTTCAAATGAGCTTCTACGCTAGACAAACGCCTTTATTTTCAACGCGATCACCTTGTACCCAAACCATTTCGGAACTAAGGAGCCATTTGTCCTCCGATTACATACAAGCTCCTCGGCGCCGCGTTTGCGGGACTCATGTTTCGCGCTGTAGGGGATTTAAAAAGGTGACGCGAGTGGATGGGCGACGCCGGGGCAGTGTGTGTGTGAGCGGGAGGCAGAGCGGCAGAGAGATGCGACAGAGTTGCGAAATTGCAGGCGTGGCTCGAAATGGCTGTTATTTCAAATAGCGTAGCATATTTTAAACTAATCGGTTAACCGGTTTCAACCGGCTAATGAGGCTCGGTGGTCGGTCAAGAACATTTTTAGTTTTCGCCATCCCTAGTGTTGGTGCAGTTACGTGCACCCTGTTCATCTCGTCACATTTAATGTCACTCCACATTTCAGTTTATTTAATCTATGCTACTTAAGTTTTCCTAACAATTTGCCTGTCTGATGCATCTCTCCACACAGATCTGTGCTACGGCCAGCGTCTGGTCCAGATCCAGGAAGGTCCTCTGTATAGAGTGAAAGGATATCCCATCTCCATATCCTGTAATGTTAGTGGGTTTAAAGGCTCATCTGTGCAGGATTTTGAATTTAAGGTCAAGAAATCAAACATGGAAAATATCATCAGTACTAAAGAGACAGACTTTGCCTGGGCAATGTACTCCAAGAGAGTAAGGGAAAAAGATATTGAGATTGAGAGGTTGTCAGGATCTTCAGTTCTCTTGAGGATAAAAAATTTGCTGGAAGGGGATGCTGGTGATATCTTCTGTCAAACCCCAAACACAGATGGCAGATATTTCGGAAGTTATGAAGCAGAAACAAAACTTAATGGTAAGATATTTCTTTATCTTGAGTGTTTTGGTGATTAATCAGATGATTTGGCTATTTTGAGATTATTGACATTTCATTGGCAGGTCTATATCTAGAGAGATCCATCTGTTACATTTCCACTCATCACAAAAGAAGATGATCAGTAATAAGCTGAAGTTGTACATATATTTATTTAAATGACTATTATATCAGCCATCAGTTACTCTATAGATATTGGTATTGTCATTGAAAACACATAATGGTCGACCACTCGTTGTTACTAATGTTGTCGATGCAAAAATCCACAGTGATTGAGGAAACCCTGAAGGCATCGTACTCTGGCTCTTCCTCTCAGAGCTTGTCTGAAGGTGATCCTCTTCAGCTTGAGTGCCAGGTCTCCAGTGAAACTTATCAGCACACCCATCTGTCGGTCAGCTGGTTTCTTCACAGTGAAGCGGATGAGAACCCCCGACCAATCATCACTCTGGACAAAGATCTGACTGTAAAGCCAGGAGCTGGATTTGAGGATCGCTACCACAGAGGTCTTATCAGCATGGATAAGGTGGAGGACACAACCTTCAGACTGAAGATGTTGCAAGTGCAGCAGTCAGACCAGGGGAAAATCTACTGCAAAGCCATTGAGTGGATCCAAGACCCAGACCGTTCCTGGACACAGATTGCCCACAAAACCAGCACACCATGTAACGTGGAGGTCAAACAAATTGGTAAGATTTATATGTTGTAATTTAAACCAGAGTTTCTCAACTGGGTTTGCTTCAGGACCCAGACTTTACACCTAGTGACCCAACAGAATTTAGAGTACAAAAGTAACAAAAAATGCCCTTAAAATGTTGATATTTATTCACATTTATCTACACATTTTTCTAAATGTCTCTTAAATTTCAGTAATTTTATGCTCTCTGCTGTCAATAGTTTACAGTACAATTACTCCTGCTTTTTCCTGTGTTTCATAAGTGGCTGAGGCAGGTTCGTTCAGTGTCAATATGAAGGCCTCAAAGGAGGCCCTACAGGTGGGAGATGCCCTGGACATCCACTGCAGTGTGAAGGCACAGAGTCTTCCTGGTCATTTATTTTCGGTGACCTGGCTGAAGGACCAGAAGAACGTGGCTCAGATTGGATCTTCTGGGATGCTCACCGTGTTTGACAGTTATAAAGAGAGAGAGAATGCAGCGGAGATGAGAGCAGTGAAAAGCAGTCGCACGGACTACTTGCTGACCATCCGTTCGGCTAGGGCTGAAGACCAGGGCCAATACCAGTGTGAAGTATGGCAGGAAGACATGAATGATGATGGCACCTTCAGAAAAATACAAAAACAACTGTCCAGTCCAGAGACTGTGAGCATCACCGCCAAAGGTAAATAATGCTACAGTGATTCTCCTCTACAGTCAAGTGGACTTTACTGTGTTGCAATTCAGTTGCTTAGGTGTTCTGGTCATTTCCACTGTCAAGAACATCCTAGACATCTACCGTGTAATGAGACATATAATTATTGTTTATAACAAATATATAAATACACAGATAAAAGTAAATAATTCAATTATATGGTATTGCATCACAAGACACTGACATTGCCTGTTTATTTGCCTGTCTGGTCAGAGAGTGATCTGACGCTGGTCATGGTGATGGAGGATGCTGTGACGGAGGGAGATGCTCTACAGGTCACCTGCTCGGTGTCCAGATCCAAAGGTCCTTTATCAGTGTCATGGCAACACAAGAAAGACTCAGGGGATTCCTTCAGTGATGTCATCAGTCTGACCCATGAGGGAGTGATGAAAGATATTGGGACAAAGTATCAGAGCAGACACGTTCAAACACTCCATTCTCCAGCTGGAAACTTTACCCTGGAGATCGGTGCATCTGCAACATCTGACAGTGGCGAATACAGGTGCAGTGTGTCTGAGTGGACCGTACAGAGCAATGGAGAGATGACGAAAGCCAACACACAGTCTCAGCAAAAAGCCATTTCGGTTAATTCTGTTGGTAAGGTTATATAATCACACATTATTCTCAGGATCAGAGAAACTGTCTAGATATGCTGACATAAATTCTTTGTCATTACTTATATTTCTACTGCATGTTACTGATACCAGAGTATGAATAATCACTGCAGACATTTCTTTTCAGAATCTCTAATGAAGGTGACCTTGATAAGTCGTACACCAAATGTGCATATAAACTCTTCAATAGAATTACTATGTATAGTCAAAGGGCCTAAAGTGTCTCTGGCTGTACGCTGGATGTTTCGGCCCCCCAATTCAACTGTACAAACGAATATTTTATCCATACGCCACACTGGAGAAATCGCCTGGGGAGCAGATCAGAGAAACTATCAGCTGTCCATTCAGACACAGCCGTCAGCCACACATTTTTTGCTCATTGTGCCACGAGCCAGCAAGCAACACAAAGGACAGTACCAGTGCCAAGTTGATGCCTATCAAAAGAATGTACAGAAAGCCACAAAGAACTCCTACCCGTTGGCGGTGCCTGTACAAAAACCTGGTAAATACAGCCGTTTATTAAAAAATAATGTATTAAAGTGAATGTTTGCCGATTATAATGCCACTTTGTATTGTTACAATGTCAGTACTATATGCACATTAACAATGACTTTCTGAGTAAACTGAATACTCTTTCTTAAAAATGTTACGTGAGCCAACAAATTCCTGTTTATTTGACAGCAAATGTCCACTTGATGAAGCAAAATGCAGTTTATTTAATTTTGTTCCCCTCCATTTGGCCTAAAACACTGTCATCTATAGTTTTCAATTCATAGTCATCCAGTTTGAAATGTTGACTACACTGGATCCTTCACTGGACACAGAAAATATCTCACTCCCTCTAAACATTTACTCTTTCAGTTTTTGCACTCGGGAACAATGCATTTCGACACCATTTTGACTAAGAAGTATTTCCTACTAAAGCAAGGCTGTAATTGACTCAGGTCAAGCCTATCCAATAGGATCAGACTGGGAGTGGCCTTGGACTGCAACATGCTCTGTTCATTATGGGTGTTTTCCTAACCTATGTGGCAAAAGAGTAAAGAACAGCTCTTTTTCTCTAGACAACAGGTTTTCTCTAGTCAGGTAGCACAGATTTAAACTTTTTTCGCCTTTCTACAGCCTTTCAGGGCAGCCAAGTTTCACAAGAAGCCCACTTTGCCAGCGGTGAATTACCCCTTTAAGAAGCTATGACAAATGTTTGAACATACTCTTTTCTTTATACTCTTTATACTCTTTACCCCAACCCTTCCCCTGTCCCAACCTGGTCCTATTTTATTTGAACGTGCTCTTGTCATAGTGTAATTACACAAATAAGTACTGAGTAATATTAATTAACAACATGTAGCCTACTTACTATGATTTAGGTCAAATAAAGCGTTGCCACCAACCTCAGTAGCAGCAAATGCAAATCTAGCAAAAATGTATGTGTCACATGTGGGTGTTGAGAATGCGCACAACGAAGGAGTAAGAGAAAAAAAAAAATACAGTACTTTATTATAATACACAAACTAAAACTTAGGAGATAGCTGTAGAATAGCAAACACAACCACGTTATCTTAGACGAGACCAAACAACGAACTGAGGAAACTAGGGGCTTGAATACACAGGGAGAGTAAACAAGGTAAAAACGGAACAGATGTTAAATTATTAAGAACTAACTAGGGAACTAAGGCAAACAGGAACACAGAAACTAAACTAAACAAAGCATACATCTGACAGTGTACACAATAACCGCATTATACCAAATGTTACATTTTGCAAATAGTTACAGACACCTAGGGCCAGATTTACTAAGCAGGGCAAATTCCTGCGTGAGAGCGAGCGCAATTCCATAAAAGCGCAGATGGGAGTGGAAAGTTCTGCGTGTGATCTACTGATGACGCGCAAATTAAAGAACACAGATGCAGTCAAATGCAATCTACCAGTCTAGTTTAAGACGTGCTTTTTTTGGGGCGGTAAATAATGGCATATTGCATTAATTCATATAATTCCATTTGTATTGTCCTAAAGCATTGAGACGACTGTAGATTCAGCAGTTGGTTGAATATCTTGTTTTTTCTCTACTCTCCTCATTTTGAAATGTTTACCAACAGTCAGCAAGATGAGCCTGTCCAGACTCAAGTCTCGCCTGGAAACCACTGTCAACACTGATGCTAAGATTGAATGCTCAGTCCTGACAACAACCACAGATACCTCTCGTTTCGCGATAACATGGATAATTGGGTCCCAGATGCTCTTAACTATGGACCTAGATGCTGTTGTCAAGTTTGGCCCTGCAGCTGGACTAGAGATGGACCAGAGAATCCGCATGGAAGTAAGACAGAAACAGACCTTCCAGCTGACTCTCCATCAGGTCAGAACATCTGACAGTGGACAGTATCGCTGTGAGGTGGAAGAGTGGCTTCAGGATCCTCTTGGTGACTGGTATTCTCTAAAGAAAATGTCTGATTCCACAGAGCTTGTTGTCAAAGAGAAAGGTAAAAAAACAACACATTTACTTTATTGCAATTGCCTTTTCACTGAGATTTATTCAAATCATTATATTTATGGATTTATGTAAATTATGTATTTTTGAATAAATTAAGAAATTCAGACAAAAAATAATTTAGTTTTTTTAAACTTTGATGTTGTGTTTGATTTAAACAGAAAGTAAACTGCGTGTTAAGAAGGAGAACCGAATGCTCAACATCACCAATCATCAGGCTGGGTTCACCGTTGACTGTGACATTGAGTCACAGTCCAGTGATAAGTCTACCTTTGAGGTCACCTGGTTCAAGGTTCAGGAGGAAGAACCAGTCGCTATATACACTGCCAGGCGTGATGGTACCTTACGCAGTCCATTCGGTGATAAACATCTGGTGTTTGAACGACCACTTGCCACACACTACAAACTGACTGTGCTGCAGATCCAGCCCACTGATGGGGGGCAATACTACTGTCAGGTCGAGGAGTATCTTCCAACTGCTGACAACTGGAGGAAATTGGTTTCAGATAAATCTGGAGAGCTCTCTGTCCATGTCCACACTGAAGGTAACTATCTACTAACTAACATGTCTATATACTAAACAAATTGAGTCATTTTGATAATTTCCACTAGGATTGAGTCACTAAATTAGCCTGCTCACATCCCTTCAACCACATGGTGACCATGTTTTCACCAAGTTGGACATGTTCCTGGAACAACGGGTGATGTTAGGATCAGGCTTGTACACCATTTACATCAACATTTAATCTCCCTTTAATTTTAGGAGTAGGTTATAGTTAAATTCAATTGGTCCATATTGTGAAATATTTGGTGACTTGATGGTGTTCTGATTGTCTAAAGGGATGGGCTTCTCTTGTTGTATTCAAAAGAAAAGAAGAAGAATAAAAATAAAAATAAACACTTAAAGCACATTCAACCATAAATGCAGAAAACCGCAAATATTTGTCTTTTCCAAAAAACAACAATCTAACATTTGATTTGTTTTTTTAGGTGATCCTGAAAAATCGATTGACTGGTTATTAATAACACTGGGAATCACTATTCCTCTGATTTTTTTTCTTGTATTGGTTATAATATTGTTGTTGACAAGGAAGCACAAGAGGAATTCTGAAAGAATTCAGAAGAAAAAGAAAGCCGGTCTGTGGGCTGAAAACCACCCCCTTAATGCTGTGCCAAAGACTTCTGCCAGGTGACCTGTCTACCACAGCTACAGTTTTAATCACACAGCCTTGAGGCACACAAAGTACTGTTACTGTCACAATCTGTGTTTCTTCTTTTAATTTGTAGATCATTGTTTCCTGTTTCCTTTGTTCCCGTTACGTAACGATAACTCATTGGTTCATTGATTACACACACATTTTCCTCATTAGTTCTCAGTGTGTTTAATGCCTTGAACTCTGTCACTCTTTGTCTGATATTGTCTGTGCTTGTGCACAGTTGCATTGCCTTCCTGTTTTGTATTAGTCATTTTTTAATTACTCTTTTGTTTTGTTAAATAAAGTACGCTGCACTTTAGATCCACTTCACCTCGTGACAGAAAACCCAAACTGAAGAAAGGATTTATTATTATATTTATTATTTATTATAAAATGGATCTAGCAGCAGAACAAATCCTCCTCCTCTCATAGGGCTATCGCTTCCTCTAGGATCACAAAGAGAGCATTTTAGGTCTGGTCCATCTCGTTAGCTCCGATGGCAGCAGCCGCTGTGTGTTTTTCGGGCAGGACTAAACAGCCAAACAAAGGCTTGCCTGCTCGTAGATGATCCTCGAGGGACATTTATTGAGTATGTAGACTGGGTACTTAGTCAATGTGGATGTGGCCAATGTGGCCTCAGTCATCACTCCCACCGGCTCTGTCTCAGTCCTCACTCCGCCTCAGTCTTCACTCCCACCAGCTCTGCCTCAGTCCTCACTCCCACCGGCTCTGTCTCAGTCCTCACTCCCACCCACTCTGTCTCTGTCTCAGTCTTCACTCCCACCCACCCACTCTGTCTCTGTCTCAGTCTTCACTCCCACCGGCTCTGCCTCAGTCCTCTCTCCCATCGGCTCTGCCTCAGTCTTCACTCCCACCGGCTCTGCCTCAGTCCTCTCTCCCATCGGCTCCGCCTCAGTCCTCTCTCCCACCGGCTCTGTCTCAGTCCTCACTCCGCCTCATTCCTCTCTCCCACCGGCTCTGTCTTAGTCCTCACTCCGCCTCAGTCCTCTCTCCCACCGGCTCTGTCTCAGTCCTCACTCCGCCTCATTCCTCACTCCCATCGGCTCTGTCTCAGTCCTCACTCCCACCGGCTCTGCCTCAGTCTTCACTCCCACCGGCTCTGCCTCAGTCTTCACTCCCACCGGCTCTGTCTCAGTCCTCACTCCGCCTCAGTCCTCTCTCCCATCGGCTCTGTCTCAGTCCTCACTCCCATCGGCTCTGTCTCAGTCCTCACTCCCACCGGCTCTGTCTCAGTCCTCTCTCCCATCGGCTCTGTCTCAGTCCTCACTCCCACCGGTTCTGTCTCAGTCCTCTCTCCCACCGGCTCTGTCTCAGTCCTCACTCCCACCCACTCTGTCTCTGTCTCAGTCTTCACTCCCACCGGCTCTTCCTCAGTCCTCACTCCCACCGGCTCTGTCTCAGTCCTCACTCCGCCTCAGTCCTCTCTCCCATCGGCTCTGTCTCAGTCCTCACTCCGCCTCAGTCCTCTCTCCCACCGGCTCTGCCTCAGTCCTCACTCCGCCTCAGTCCTCTCTCCCATCGGCTCTGCCTCAGTCCTCACTCCCACCGGCTCTGTCTCAGTCCTCACTCCCACCGGCTCTGTCTCAGTCCTCTCTCCCATCGGCTCTGTCTCAGTCCTCACTCCCACCGGTTCTGTCTCAGTCCTCTCTCCCACCGGCTCTGTCTCAGTCCTCACTCCCACCCACTCTGTCTCTGTCTCAGTCTTCACTCCCACCGGCTCTGCCTCAGTCTTCACTCCCACCGGCTCTGCCTCAGTCCTCACTCCGCCTCAGTCCTCTCTCCCACCGGCTCTGTCTCAGTCCTCACTCCACCTCATTCCTCTCTCCCACCGGCTCTGTCTTAGTCCTCACTCCGCCTCAGTCCTCTCTCCCACCGGCTCTGTCTCAGTCCTCACTCCGCCTCATTCCTCACTCCCATCGGCTCTGTCTCAGTCCTCACTCCCACCGGCTCTGCCTCAGTCCTCACTCCGCCTCAGTCCTCTCTCCCATCGGCTCTGCCTCAGTCCTCACTCCCACCGGCTCTGTCTCAGTCTCAGTCTTCACTCCCACCGGCTCTGTCTCAGTCCTCTCTCCCATCGGCTCTGCCTCAGTCCTCACTCCCACCGGCTCTGTCTCAGTCTCAGTCTTCACTCCCACCGGCTCTGTCTCAGTCTCAGTCTTCACTCCCACCGGCTCTGTCTCTGTCTCAGTCTTCACTCCCACCGGCTCTGTCTCAGTCCTCACTCCCACCCACTCTGTCTCTGTCTCAGTCTTCACTCCCACCGGCTCTGCCTCAGTCCTCACTCCCACCCACTCTGTCTCTGTCTCAGTCTTCACTCCCACCGGCTCTGTCTCAGTCGTCACTCCGCCTCAGTCCTCTCTCCCATCGGCTCTGCCTCAGTCCTCACTCCCACCGGCTCTGCCTCAGTCCTCACTCCCACCGGCTCTGTCTCAGTCCTCACTCCGCCTCAGTCCTCTCTCCCATCGGCTCTGTCTCAGTCCTCACTCCGCCTCAGTCCTCTCTCCCATCGGCTCTGCCTCAGTCCTCACTCCCACCGGCTCTACCTCAGTCCTCACTCCCACCGGCTCTGTCTCAGTCCTCACTCCGCCTCAGTCCTCTCTCCCATCGGCTCTGTCTCAGTCCTCTCTCCCATCGGCTCTGTCTCAGTCCTCACTCCCACCGGTTCTGTCTCAGTCCTCTCTCCCACCGGCTCTGTCTCAGTCCTCACTCCCACCCACTCTGTCTCTGTCTCAGTCTTCACTCCCACCGGCTCTGTCTCAGTCCTCACTCCCACCCACTCTGTCTCTGTCTCAGTCTTCACTCCCACTGGCTCTGCCTCAGTCCTCACTCCCACCCACTCTGTCTCTGTCTCAGTCTTCACTCCCACCGGCTCTGTCTCAGTCGTCACTCCGCCTCAGTCCTCTCTCCCATCGGCTCTGCCTCAGTCCTCACTCCCACCGGCTCTGCCTCAGTCCTCACTCCCACCGGCTCTGTCTCAGTCCTCACTCCGCCTCAGTCCTCTCTCCCATCGGCTCTGTCTCAGTCCTCACTCCGCCTCAGTCCTCTCTCCCATCGGCTCTGCCTCAGTCCTCACTCCCACCGGCTCTACCTCAGTCCTCACTCCCACCGGCTCTGTCTCAGTCCTCACTCCGCCTCAGTCCTCTCTCCCATCGGCTCTGTCTCAGTCCTCACTCCGCCTCAGTCCTCTCTCCCATCGGCTCTGCCTCAGTCCTCACTCCCACCGGCTCTGTCTCAGTCCTCACTCCCACCGGCTCTGCCTCAGTCCTCACTCCCACCGGCTCTGTCTCACTCCTCACTCTGCCTCAGTCCTCACTCCCACCGGCTCTGTCTCAGTCCTCACTCCCATCGGCTCTGTCTCACTCCTCACTCTGCCTCAGTCCTCACTCCCACTGGCTCTGTCTCAGTCCTCACACCCACCGGCTCTGTCTCAGTCTTCACTCCCACCCGCTCTGCCTCAGTCTTCACTCCCACCCGCTCCGCCTCAGTCCTCACTCCCACCGGATCTGCCTCAGTCCTCACTCCCACCGGCTCTGCCTCAGTCCTCACTCCCACCGGCTCTAAGTCCTCACTCCGCCTCAGTCCTCACTCCCACCGGCTCTGCCTCAGTCCTCACTCCCACCGGCTCTGCCTCAGTCCTCACTCCCACCGGCTCTGCCTCAGTCTTCACTCCCACCGGCTCTAAGTCCTCACTCTGCCTCATTCCTCACTCCCACCGGCTCTGCCTCATTCCTCACTCCCACCGGCTCTGTCTCAGTCCTCACTCCCACCGGCTCTAAGTCCTCACTCCGCCTCAGTCCTCACTCCCACCGGCTCTGTCTCAGTCCTCACTCCCACTGGCTCTGCCTGGGCCTCGTTCCAGACTCATTTTTAAATAACACATTTCAAATCAGCAATAACATTTTGTATTACCTGTCCCATAAATGTTGTTTCTTAGGTTCAAATAGTGTTAAAAACGATTATATTTCAGGCTGGACAAGCCAATGTGCATGTGCTGTCCTAATTACATATCTCAGGTGACTGACTGTTTCTATAGCATATAGATAAAAGGATAAAAACAAGGCGGTCACAGAGAGACTTGCAGTCTTTACAATGGCATGCACTCTATGAATGTATCGAGCACGTAATTTTCAAAACTCATAACTTTCAAAAAAACATTTATAGGTTTTTTGTCAACTGAAAGTATTTTGTAAAGATGTTTTGTCAACAGTTGTTAAACATCCAACAGTCAAAAGTTAAATATGGTGCTACCTTGACTAAGGTCTATAACAATAGGCCATGATCTTGAAAGACTTTTGTCAAAATCAAGAAATACACACATTTGGCATATATATGTGGATTACAATTAAATATTAGTTTTAGGTTTGTGAATTGTTTTTTTTTTTACTCTGCTTCAAAATGTACACAAATTCGTTTGTACATTTTTAACCATTTGAGACTTTGGTTTAGAAATATAACTTGTCTGAATCTACTACCACAAGTGGATGGCCTTTGTAATATCATAATTGCCTGTTCATAATTCGAGAAATTCTCCTTTAATGCAAATATATTTGAGACTGTGACTGATTTAGGGCCTAGACCTTTATCAGTATCACTATGGAAACTTTCCTTTGTATTTGCACACCATGTAAATAAATTTGCAATCCACCTTTGGCTGTGTAGTGTTTTTGCTGTTTTCCTGTTTATGAATGTTTGCTCATGTAATGTAACGTAACAAAAGAAGCAACAGATCTTTTCTTCCATACTGTGATGCACATTTAAGTGAAGCAAATTATCAAAATGGAAATTAAATGTAGGGTGTGGAATTATTTCTATCCATCACCTGTTGATTGACAAGTTTGCATTTGATTGTAGGAAAAAAGGACGGGTTTAAACAGACTAAATGTTTGGAAAAATCCGACATACATCACCAGAGTGTCAAATCTATGTGATAAAAGAGTTAGGTCAAAAGTAATCAAAAAGTAGGCAGAATATGTTACCTAAAATATGTAATCTTTAGTTGACTGACTAGAATTTTCATGTAATTTGGAATCAGTAACCAGTTATAATTGGCAAGTAATCTGCCCAGTCCATGGCACTGCATGTGTCTGTACTCAATAGCTGTTAATATTACTATGTCATAATGTTATATATTATTAAAACATACATTCATACACAGACATATGTATTATCAAAATATCAAATCGTTTATGACTGATTTTTCAAATCTTCTTAATGGTAGATCATTTTCCTGGTTTTGTTTTGGGAAGCATGTTTCGTGCCTTAGTTTGTGTACTAGAGTATACTATATGCACTATACACTATACGCACTCAGTGTATAGCTGAACACCACCTGTCTGTCATGAGGAAAGAGCAAACGAGACGGGGGAAAGATCTTTGTCAAGATTATCTACAAAATCAAGCTTTTGCTTTGAAGAACATAATGGATGAATAATACATTCGGTAACACTTTAGGGTCCAATTCTCACTATTAACTGGTTGCTTATTAACATGCATATTAGAATATTGGCTGTTTTTTAGTTATTATAAAGCACATATTAATGTCTTATTCTGCACCGTATTCTACATCCCTTAATCCACCCAATAGCTAAACTTGACAACTACCTTACTAACTATTAATAAGCAGTAATTAGGAGTTTATTGAGACAAAATTGGTAGTTAATAGTGAGAATTGGACCCTAATCTAAAGTATGACCATTCTAATGGTTAATCTTCATTTAACTGAAAATAACCGGAGATTACAAATAAGGTAGGCAATTTTCTGTAAAGTTGCCTAATTAATTGTAGTGTTGATAGTAACTAAAAGCTCAAGGAAGTTCGTGGCAACGTTGACTACAGAACTTATTTGGTCTCTAACTCATGTGATCACTTTGTTTCAAGTGAAACTTCTCACTTTTCAGTTTGCCTCCATAATTTACCGTAGACCATGTTGAATAAATATATAATTTATAAAATATAATTTCATGTGTCGATTGGGTGACTCGAGAAATACAATCAAAATGGTCTTAAATTATCGTATATTAAGTGACACAAGGTATTCTTCCTGGTTCTGGAAGCACTGAAACTCAAGTTTGTGTGTTCTTAAATAATGTTGGTGTATGTAAATCTGTTTGTATGTTTTATATATATATATATATATATATATATATATATATATATATATATATATATATATATATATATAATTTATTTATTTTTTATTCTTTTACTTTGTGATATGGACCTAATGGGTCTGGAATAAAGAATTAATTAATTAATCACTGCTGCAGATGAGGTGCATTTCAATGTCTTCCAGACCAGTTCACATAAGAACAATATATAATCATTTTTCACCACTTTATGACCATATTTTGCTAAAACGCACATTGTTCACGGACATCTCTTGATGTAATATATTTTCGGACCTCTCCAATTGATACAGGAAGTGTTGTCTGTCTGAGTCTATATGGGGAGGCTGCAGACCTGGAGCCGGTAGATCTACGCCCCAAGCAGTTTTACGCCCCTGCTGTTCCTGATGCGTCCAGTAGGGGGATATGCTGCGAAATAACACCATTAAATCGACGCTCAAAACTTACACATTAATAACCGTCCCGTTCATAGATTTTGCCTGAATTTGTGTTTTTTGTTAATTTAAATATAAATGTTTTAGTATAAATCTGCACTATGGATTAACATATCTGTAGATATTAGGTTGGGCTTCACTCAGCCTATACAGAAGACTATTTGTTTTTATGAATTAAAAAAATAACACACATAGTTGGATCAGATGACAAGTAATGATATATGACATACTGTAGAATAGTTCATTGAATATTGAATATATTAATATTGAATAAATAATAATAATAATAATAATTAATAATAGAATATTCACTGTATGTTTTTATACAGGAGACTGAGTGAAATATGTTGTTGTGAATTTATATAAAGTTACAATTAGATATTAACCATATTTAGCCCATTAGACATACAGCACCGTGTAATCATATGGATTCTCTATTAAATATCTGCTGTACTATTCACTTAGTCATCATACAGCTACAAAACAGTGTCCTACATAGCATTTTATGAAGACAAACACAATTTATCCCTTTTCTAAAATTCCAAGGGCCATTTATAAGAAGGAGACAATATTGTTGTTCACAAAAACATTATCAACACCATTTATGAATTATGATGACTCCTGTAGATGACTCCCCTATGGCTTGCCAATCTTCTTTAACTGTTTTTCTATCCTCCTGTCAAAGTGCTTCTGCTCACTGATAAAAATAAATACATAATTAAACATTAAAAAAAATGTAAAAAGGACATCCATGGTGAATTTGATCTTGTCAAATTCACAAGCAGCAGGACTCACTGTTAAATTTTGTATAAAATTCCTGAATCCTTTTTTTTTTTTTATCACAGTTGCTTTGGTACATTTCATCATTATTCATTATATCAATTCATTATTTCCTTCATTAGTAAAATTCTAAATACACCTTCGCAATTCATCAGGACACATTTACAAAATAACGTGTAATAGAAATGTATTGAAAACATGCTTAACAGTTTATGACAACTAGTCAACCATTTTGCATTTAATGACTTATGCAAGGAACTAGTATAATAGGCCTATATTTTGATCAACATGACATAAAGAGTTGATAACGTAGGAAACAGCAGACAGTTGTATATTATCAATTGCATGAATGTACCGAAGCATTTGCAATTTGTATAAAATGAGAAATTGCTTTTATGATGTGCACAAGTGCAAGATGATGTGATTTCAGGTGTGATCTGAGAAATGCACCAAAGCAACTGAGATAAACTATAATACTTATTGGAGACCCTGCAGAATCACTGACCCCTATGAGTCACAGACCACATAAAAGAAAGTGTTACGAGAACACAAACTGCCTTTTTAATTTGAGTTTCATATCTGTGGGTATTTCATTAAAAAAACTAAACTTTAAAAAAATGTAAAAAGGACATCCATGGTGAATTTGATCTAGTCACAGTGTGCACGTGTGTGTGTGTGTGTGTGTGTGTGTGTGTGTGTGTGTGTGTGTGTGTGTGTGTGTGTGTGTGTGTGTGTGTGCTGCCCAGAATTTATGTCAGGTGAGTGTGGATTGCATCAATTTACTCCTGATCTTCAAAGTACAATGGCACAGGCACTTGTTGGTGGAACACTTTTGGAAAAAGTGTCAAGACACTTTGATTTCTTTTGGCCACTGATTATGGACTGTGCAGAGAAAATTGAAAATGACATTAAAAACATGTCCTTGTATGTCTCTGTAAGTCATTTATTTACTAGAGAAGCTATTGGTTTGGAATGCAGTTAAAAAAAAGAGATGGGTGTTTATAGTTTATACAAGTTGAGAGAGAGAGAGAGAGAGAGAGAGAGAGAGAGAGAGAGGGGGGGGGGGGGGGATTTTTTCATTTCCTTAAGTAGCTAAAGCAAACACACACCTTTATGGGATGCATCATGCAAGTTACTTGGCAAAGACTGAGTATGATAAATCCCACATTAAGTGCACACAGCCTACATTTTAATCCAGATCAGTAAGCTATTTTAAGAAAAATGTATATTTAGATATAAACTAGATGTACCGCAGGGCGGTACAAAATATGACCGCCGCTCAGGCCTGCACTGGCTTTCCACAAAAATAAATGACGTGGAGCAATTTGGCTGTATTGCGTGTTTATGTATATACCTAAAAAAAGTAGTAGTATGTGCATGTCTGTGTGTATGTGTGTGTGTTTGTGTATGTGTGTGTCTGTGTGTGTGTGTGTCTGTGCGTGTGCGTGTATGTGTGCGTGCGTACATGTGTGTGCGCGTGTGTGTTTGTGTGTGTGTGTCTGTGCATGTGGATTTGTATGTGTGTGTATGGGTGTGTGTCTGTGCGTGTGGATGTCAGTGTGTGTGCATGCTTGCGTTTGTTTGTATTCCTGCATGTGTGTGTGTGACAGTATCATCCTAAACCAGCAACCCTTCGCTCAACACCACCATCTACAGGCCGATGAGTGTACAGTCACTAAATGTGCACATAAATGAATTTATTTTATACCCCCCCATGGATGAAATTCTACGAAACTTAGCATACCCCCAGAGGATGTCAAGTTAATCATACACATGAAATATGGTGCAGTTCTGAACATCTCAACTGAAGATAGGGGCGATTAAAGTAGAATAATATTGCATTTTCATTTTTTATGGGAGGGGCGCAAATCACAAATGAGTGATTATGGGCTAGGTTGATGTGGGCCCTTAAGAGCAACATACCATAAAAATGTCTTCATCCTCGGTGCCACGGTTCAGGTAGTTATTTAGGAAAAACTGCATTTTTTGGGTTTGGGGGGGCCCAGCGCGGGGGGGGGGGAGTGGCCCCCGGGGACCAAACGAAATTTTTCCGTAGAAGTCTAGTGGGGCTACATGCCCACCAAATTTCATGTTCCCCGGTGTTTCGGTGTCCCTGGTATCGTTGACGAAAAATTCACGGGGGCCCCAGCGCGGGGGGGGAAGTGGCCCCCGGGGACCAAACGAAATTTTTCCGTAAAAGTCTAGTAGACCAACATACCATAACAAATTCTTCATCCTCGGTGCCACGGTTCAGGTAGTTATTTAGGAAAAACTGCATTTTTTGGGTTTGGGGGGGCCCAGCGCGGGGGGGGAGTGGCCCCCGGGGACCAAACGAAATTTTTCCGTACAAGTCTAGTGGGGCTACATGCCCACCAAATTTCATGTTCCCCGGTGTTTCGGTGTCCCTGGTATCGTTGACGAAAAATTCAGTAAGGTGACGGGAAAAAAAAAAAAAAAAAACTTTGACAATCCCTATATGACCGCTTTCGCTAGCTACGCTAGCGGCGGTCATAATTAGATAGTTAGATCATCTCATTTTATAAGAAACAAGTCAAACCAGAAAGGAGTCTTACCAGAAGAGGCAAGATAAAGACAGGCAACAAAAGAAAATTCAAAAGAAAATTAATTTTGAAAGTGAGTAGAGAAGACTAGGGGCAGCTAAACTTACACGTGGTAAGCTATAACTTATACATTTAAGCCAGACAGAACATCAACCTGACCGTCCAGAAATGTTTGTCTCTCGAAATAAATATAGACCCATCCATTGATATATAGAAATGAATTGATATCTACCTAGCTCTATCAAGCTAATCGTTTATAAATAATAAATGTTGCATCATTGCTAAACAACAATAACTTTAGCGGATTATTTAATATACCTCAATTCGTGTCGCTGTACAGCCTCCCCCTACTGGACGCATCAGGAACAGCAGGGGCGTAAAACTCCTGGGGCGTAGATCTACCGGCTCCAGGTCTGCAGCCTCCCCTACTCGTCTGAGTTCGCAGCTGTAGGAGGTGGAGTTTAATGTACAAACAGAGAGCCATGTAAAGGTGAGTGACACCTTTTTCTTTGAGGGTGTTCCGGTATGGCAGCTTACAATACAGTAACCGGTTAAATTGCCACAATTATACATTTACCCTACTCGTTCATATTTTAATTACAGCATCAGTCTCGAACAACTGCACTGTAAAGCCACACACTGCGAGAATCGCGCTCGGTCCGCGGGCGCTCGACGGACCGGTTCACCTGAACAACTGACCGAAAGCAAAACTAGACAATGAGACCGCTTTGGGAAGTATCGAGTCTTTTCATCTGTTTAATACTATCAAGTATACTATCCAGTAAGTGATGTTCTTTATCAGGCTACTTGTCATGGTTATTTACTTAATATGCTGAACATATTATTGAAAGTTGTTCATTATGAGGTGTTTTGTAGCTGTTTTAGTCGTAATGGTTACATAACAAGTTCTCCTTCAAGCTAATCTAATCTGACATATCCGGATAAAGCAAACAATGAAATACTGTATCCATGAAGAATAGAGCTTTTCTTTGTTGAGACAGAAGAACCCTGATGTTGAATACAATGAAGCAGCAGCCAAGAATGTATTTAGGATCTCTTGGCTAATTCACTACTACATTTAGATTGTCATTGTAAAACTTATTTTAGATATTTAAACTTGCACCATTATCTTTACCTTTGCTGATTTATTTACCCCTTTTCTAAATGTTCATCAGATGCTGTAACGTCTGTCATCTATGTCGAGAATGGGATGAGTCTGACTTTAAATCCAAATATTCAAGAAAAGCCTGAAGACATTTTGTGGACACACAATGGAAATAAGGTGGCTGAACGTGATCCGACTGAATTTCATGATTACGGCCAGTTCAAGGAAAGATCAGAGATTGAATTCATTACTGGACAGCTCACGGTTCATAACATGACCAGCCGGGACAGTGGCATTTATAGGTCTGTAATACAGATCAATGAGAAGCTGCAACATTCTGAAAGAGAAGTTAAAGTTATCGGTAAGTGAGAATGAAATAAGACGGCAGTATTGTTGGTTACACTGATTTAATGTTGGCTTGGCTGGAGTATCATCATACCTGTGCTAGTGAAGCTGGATGACCGAGAAAATCTTGTTTGTTAAGCTAAGACATCTGCCTACACCAGCACACGAAACACAACATACTGTAGGCTACAAACTATAGTGGTTTTTCAAGACAGACGCTGACATATTCTGTTGATGAATAAAATGGATGATTCACTCTGTGATGTAAGAACAAAGTATTTATGGACTTTTCAGGAAGTAATTGTTTCATGTCATTTATTTTTATTTCATAGAAAAAGTCCTGGAAACTGTTAATGGATGTGACACAGATGGAAAATCACTGTAATTTAGGTTAAATTAAGCTACAAAATAATGATGCATTTTAAATTTTAATAATCTTTTTTAATGCATTTTTAATCATTCAAAATGCATTTTTTGTGAATTTTAAGCTATAATCATGTAAAATATCCTCGTGTATTAAACTAGGCAAGTAAGAATATGTTTCAAAAATGTCAATGTCTTGTAGCCATAAGCTTGTTTTCACCATGGAATAATACAGTAATAATAAAAAAAGGTACTTGTGACTTTTTATCTCAGATTTCTGACTTGTTTTTCTCGCAATTACGAGTTTACACCTCGCAATATTGAAATTGCATGATATAACGTCAGAATTGTGAGATAAAAAGTGTAGCATCTGGACCAATCAGACACACACAAATTATTCATTTATTTAATGAATAATCTAGCAAACTCACTCTCCCAACAAATGCCTGTGAAAATTCCCCCAAAAACTAACAATGACTTTAACACAATGGCAGAACAAGGTTTCCTGTTACAGGACACACAGAGACCGATAACAGTTTTACGAAACCAAAAGGAAATTCCAGAGAGCTGTGACTCTCACTTAAAGGTCCCATTGCATGGATTATTTTATTATTTTAGAATGTTTCCTGGGGTGCCCTTATAATGTTAGTATGTTTTTTAGATCAAAAGTTTATAATTTAAAAATAAAAGGCATTTTTCCTAGCCTGATTTTAGCCTCTGATTTGAACTCTCTGTTTGAAGGGGCGTGTCAGCTGTGAGACTTCAGTGTAAACGCCCACTGCTGTGATTGGCTGCTGTGAGACTTCAGTATAAACGCACACTGCTGTGATTGGCTGCTGTGAGACTTCAGTGTAAACGCCCACTGCTGTGATTGGCTGCTGTGAGACTTCAGTATAAACGCACACTGCTGTGATTGGCTGCTGTGAGATTTCAGTGTAAACGCCCACTGCTGTGATTGGCTGCTGTGAGACTTCAGTGTAAACGCCCACTGCTGTGATTGGCTGCTGTGAGACTTCAGTGTAAACGCCCACTGCTGTGATTGGCTGCTGTGAGACTTCAGTGTAAACGCCCACTGCTGTGATTGGCTGCTGTGAGACTTCAGTGTAAACGCCCACTGCTGTGATTGGCTGCTGTGAGACTTCAGTGTAAACGCCCACTGCTGTGATTGGCTGCTGTGAGACTTCAGTATAAACGCACACTGCTGTGATTGGCTGCTGTGAGACTTCAGTGTAAACGCCCACTGCTGTGATTGGCTGCTGTGAGACTTCAGTGTAAACGCCCACTGCTGTGATTGGCTGCTGTGAGACTTCAGTATAAACGCCCACTGCTGTGATTGGCTGACATGCTGACATGCTTGCATATGAAATATTTAGCATTACATGTGTAACTCTCTCGAAAACTTTTACTATTACAGCTATTATACGTTTTTACAGCTATTGGGATTAACGAATTGTGAGAAGTTTTTTAAGTATTTAGATCTATTCCCATCACATAAAAGGTTGCAGTGATGAGCATTGAGCAGATGACAGTCGGTTGATCGTGTGAATGAAGATCTTATCATTGCAACACAGTTTCTGCACTCTCACTAATGATTTCACCAATGTAAGCATGAGGTAAGTACAGTAAGAGCTTCGTTGTGCAGCGTAACAGTGTCATTGATTTCATAATGAGTTTTGGCAAGTGTCCAGATAAACTCGCGATGTGTGATTGACAGCTTGGGCGATTGGAAAGGGATTGTTCTTTGATCGTTTTCTGTATATTAATCACAGTTTAAGTAAGATTATTTTCATCCTACTAAGAGAAACGACATGACTTGATTTTCTGATGCATAAACAGTATTGAACGACTTTGAGAGAGAAAGATTATCTGTCTGAACTTGAACAATTACACATCAGAAATTCACATAACCCATTGGTTCTTTAGAGGCTCGGATGAAGGAACAAACAAAAAATACTTTTATGTTCATTTGTACATCCAAACACTGAACAACTGCCATGCTTCGCTCGTTTGCATGTCTCTCGAGGAAAAACCAATATCGCGCTCGCCGCTCGCGCAGCTCATTTTCTCATGGGCGGGCCAAATTCTTTTTGCTGGCAAAGTAGAGAAAGGGGAGGTGACCTTTCCCCTCATGACGACATAAAGGGAAGATTCTAGATTAGCCCGTCTGAGCTTTCATTTTCTCAAAAATACCCAGGGCTTGGTTTACACCCATCAAAACATCTAACCACTGGGGGACCATAGGCAGGCTAGGGGAACTCATATTAAAGGTTAAAAAACCTCATAAAGTGAAATTTTCATGCAATGGGACCTTTAATTCTCGATGAGAAGGAGAAATAAACCCTGTTAATCCTATATATTCTATATATAACCACTTGAGAAATGTGTAAACATGTATCTAATTTTCCAACCTCATGATTTTCCTTTTATGTGGTTTGGCTTTTGTATTCTTGTAAACTCTATTGGGTTAATATTTCAGACTTTGCATATTATGGTCAACTAAAATCATATGTGTGGCATGTTTGGTCTCTATAAACTCCAATCTTCGTCCCCGATTTGTTAATTTACATTACATTTTGCTAACTTTGTGACACATTGGTATTGTGGGCATCTTAAAGATTCTTGTGTTAAACATCCAATCAAATTGCATGTTCAAAGGCCTGCTTGAACAATGGGTCATAAAGAAATTTCCCTCCAAAGGAAATCTTCTCATTGGCTCTTACACCTCCAGAGGGTGTGACATCTTCATGCCTTAAAAACACAAGATCAGCTTTCTTAGCTCTTCTCTCTTACTCTTTTCTGGAATCCTGATGTGAAGATGATGCTGAACTAGAAGTTTCTAAGTACCCCCAAGCTTGTGCCAGGCTGTGGCCTTGTCTTTCCATTCACTAAAGATACTCTGATAACCACTGGTTCTCTCTCATCAAGACCACATCAGCAAAGGTCAACTTGAGCCTCAACAAATTGCATCAGGACAGTTTAATTAAAATGGGCGAGACATGCAAATATCAAACTTAGTCTCATTATTTGATACATTAAAGGAACACTCCACCGTTTTTTCATATTAAACTATGTTATTCCCTTAAATAATACAAGGTGATACATATCTCTCTCGTCTCAGTGTGTGCACTCAATCGCTCTGGCGCGCTCGACACTTTGATAGAACTTAGCTTAGCCCAGTTCATTCATTAGGGAACAAACAGAGATGAAGTTAGAAGCGACCAAACACCTCCACGTTTTCCCTAATAAAAAGTAAAAAGTCACGTTGGTTCTAATGACAGAAGTGAGAGGGTGAGAGGGAGAGGATTTTTCAGGAGTGATGATATTACTGCGCCAAGTCGAAGTGCTCCCAAGTGCTATTCCACCATACATTATAGTTATCCTTTTTACCCGCTTAGAAAAGCGCCACGTTTTATTTTGTGTCACCATACTTGATTGTCTACTCGTGTAACTTTATTTAAATAAGGAAAAAGTGGAGGTGTTTGGTCGCTTCTAACTTCATCTCTGTTTGGATCCTTATGAATGAACTGGGCTAAGCTAAGTGCTATCAAAGTGTCGCCGCGAGACGAGAGAGGTATGTATCAACTCGTCTTAGTTAAGGGAATAACATAGTTTAATATGAAAAAAAAAAAAAAAAAAAAACAGTGGAGTGTTCCTTTAATTATCCTTACCCCTTTTAAAGAAGTGTGTGTTAGAACTAAACTGATGGTTTGCTCAAGGCTGTTGATCTTCTGAATTCCAAACAATGCTATAACTTCTTGCTTTCCTGTATTCTGCTTCAGCTCTTTTTTCCTTGGTAAACTGTATGCATGTACAGTATGTGTGTGTATGTTAGAGTAGTTTAAGTGTTTAGACTAGTTAAAAAAATCTTGTTCATGTCACACGTAAAGTTGTCCGTGTCTCAAGCTCATATCTGGAGTCTCTATAGATTTTGGCTACTGCTCTTAGTAGTACTGTAAATTAAGAAAGACATTTCCCATGCCCCAGAAATGTACATTTCTTAGAATTAATAAACAATTAACCCTGTTCACGGGACAAACAGGTTAATTGATTGTAATATTAATTTACGACATTAAGTTAATTATATTAACTGATCCAAATATTCATAATCAATTGTAACAAGTTATTATTGATTATTAATATTTCATAGAGCTAATTTGCTACAAAAGTCAGAATTGTGAGATAAAAAGTCAGAATTGTGTAATATAAAGTCAGAATTGCGTGATATAAAGTCAGAATTGCGTGATATAAAGTCAGAATTGCGTGATAAAAAGTCAGAATTGTGTGATAAAAAGTCAGAATTGCGTGATATAAATTAAGAATTGTGTGATATAAAGTCAGAATTGCGTGATATAAAGTCAGAATTGTGTGATATAAAGTCAGAATTATGTGATATAAAGTCAGAATTGTGAGATATAAAGTCAGAATTGTGATATAAAGTCAGAATTGTGAGATATAAAGTCAGAATTGCGTGATATAAAGTCAGAATTGTGAGATATAAAGTCAGAATTGTGAGATATAAAGTCAGAATTGTGAGATATAAAGTCAGAATTGCGAGATATAAAGTCAGAATTGTGAGATATAAAGTCAGAATTGTGAGATATAAAGTCAGAATTGCGAGATACAGTCAGAATTGTGTGATATAAAGTCAGAATTGTGAGATATAAAGTCAGAATTGTGAGATAAAGTCAGAATTGCGAGATATAAAGTCAGAATTGTGAGATATAAAGTCAGAATTGTGAGATAAAGTCAGAATTGCGAGATATAAAGTCAGAATTGCGAGATATAAAGTCAGAATTGTGAGATATAAAGTCAGAATTGTGAGATATAAAGTCAGAATTGTGAGATATAAAGTCAGAATTGCGAGATATAAAGTCAGAATTGTGAGATATAAAGTCAGAATTGCGTGATATAAAGTCAGAATTGCGTGATATAAAGTCAGAATTGTGAGATAAAAAGTCAGAATTGTGAGATAAAAAGTCAGAATTGTGTGATATAAAGTCAGAATTGCGTGATATAAAGTCAGAATTGCGTGATATAAAGTCAGAATTGTGAGATAAAAAGTCAGAATTGCGTCATATAAATTAAGAATTGTGTGATATAAAGTCAGAATTGCGTCATATAAAGTCAGAATTGTGAGATATAAAGTCAGAATTGTGATATAAAGTCAGAATTGTGAGATATAAAGTCAGAATTGTGAGATATAAAGTCAGAATTGTGATATAAAGTCAGAATTGCGAGATATAAAGTCAGAATTGTGATATAAAGTCAGAATTGTGAGATATAAAGTCAGAATTGTGAGATATAAAGTCACAATTGCGAGATACAGTCAGAATTGTGAGATATAAAGTCAGAATTGTGAGATAAAGTCAGAATTGCGAGATATAAAGTCAGAATTGTGAGATATAAAGTCAGAATTGTGAGATAAAGTCAGAATTGCGAGATATAAAGTCAGAATTGTGAGATATAAAGTCAGAATTGTGAGATATAAAGTCAGAATTGCGAGATATAAAGTCAGAATTGTGAGATATAAAGTCAGAATTGTGAGATATAAAGTCAGAATTGCGTGATATAAAGTCAGAATTGCGTGATATAAAGTCAGAATTGTGAGATAAAAAGTCAGAATTGCGAGATATAAATTAAGAATTGTGTGATATAAAGTCAGAATTGCGTCATATAAAGTCAGAATTGTGAGATATAAAGTCAGAATTGTGATATAAAGTCAGAATTGTGAGATATAAAGTCAGAATTGTGAGATATAAAGTCAGAATTGTGAGATATAAAGTCAGAATTGTGATATAAAGTCAGAATTGTGAGATATAAAGTCAGAATTGTGAGATATAAAGTCAGAATTGTGAGATATAAAGTCAGAATTGTGAGATATAAAGTCAGAATTGTGAGATATAAAGTCAGAATTGTGATATAAAGTCAGAATTGTGAGATATAAAGTCAGAATTCTGAGATATAAAGTCAGAATTGTGAGATATAAAGTCAGAATTGTGAGATATAAAGTCAGAATTGTGAGATAAAGTCAGAATTGCGAGATATAAAGTCAGAATTGCGAGATATAAAGTCAGAATTGTGAGATATAAAGTCAGAATTGCGAGAAATAAAGTCAGAATTATGTGATATAAAGTCAGAATTGTGAGATAAAGTCAGAATTGTGAGATAAAGTCAGAATTGTGAGATAAAGTCAGAATTGCGAGATATAAAGTCAGAATTGTGAGATGTAAAGTCATAATTGTGAGATAAAAGTTGCACTTATCTTTTAAATATCTTTATTCTGTGGTGGAAACAAGCTTCCATAGCCATGAGATGAGTTTTGTTATAAAGTATTTATGTTTACGTAGCATCTAAATCCACCATTCACTGTTTCCTCAGATGCTGTACAGGAGCCGATCGTGACCTGTAACCTGAACAATATTTCACGAGCACTGTTCTGTTCAGTGTCGTCTCAGTCTCATGTTTCTTATGAATGGACTGGACCAGGTTCAGCTCAACAGGTCGGGCAAGAGCTTCACATCAGCAGAGAGGAGGAGCCTGAGTCAGTCTACACGTGCACTGTGAAGAATGAAGTGAGCCAGAAGAGCAGCAGCTTCACTCTGAAACACTGCGACACAGGTTTACTTCAGGCTCACTACAGTAATGCTCAAGTACAGTTCATGATGAAGATAATGAGTATTGTTCTGTTCTCCACAATCAGATCAGAGTATCATTCTACCAGTTATATTACCCATCATCGCTGCTGTTGTGGGGATCATAGCTGTGGCTGTTGCCATTTATTTCATTCAGAAAAAAAATAACGGTAAGATGCTCAAAACCATAAAGTTATGAATGTGATATGGTTTTCAGTTTCCCATTTACATACTAATTTAGTTATAATTATTATTGTATTTAGTTTAAAAGTTCAACATGCACTGATATATTTTAAGCTCATAATCCCACGTAATTGAGTCATTATTACTTTTTTCCAGCAAAGCAGAGCAGAAAAGGCCGTGGCAAAGAGCAAGAAATGACTGAAAATATGAATAAAGGTGAAACAGCTCATTCAGCACTTGATACAGTCTGACTGTATTCCTTTAAAGACGACTTGCTCTGTTTAGATAAACACATGATCACAACAGTACATCTTCCTGTTTCTACAATATATAGCACTTTAAAAAAAATTGGAGTAAAAACAATTTAAATATGAAGTCTTCACTGCACTTGAATAGGTGTTTTTTCAAAAGTTATAAGATTAGTTTTGTTTTATAGAAATTAAAACACATTATTATAGCTTTGTCATTTTTTTTTATAGCAAATTTAGAACAGATTTAAATTTTACCCTTTTCTGGCTTGTCAATTTGTCATTAAATTGCTTTATCATTTTATTGGTCAGGGAATAATTTCTGGAAACATTGTATTTTAGAAAAAGATGGTGACAATAAAGAGGAGGATGAAGCTGGTGAAGAGCAAAACCTCACTGGACCAGAACAAGATAGACGTGAAGAGCCAACATCAGTGACACAGACATAACTTAAACACCTCAGGACCCAAATATCTTTTACATGGTGCTTCATATGGGTAACACTTTATAATCACGTTCAGTTGTAAGTCATTAATAAGTGGTTAGTTAATGATGAACTAATCATTTACAAAACATTCATAAATGATTAGCAAGTGATATACTAACATTTTATGTATGTTTTGTAAATTCTGTTACAAGTCATTTACAAGTGATTAGTAAATGATTAACTAATTATTTACGAAACATGACTATGCATTCATAAATGATTAATAAGCGATATGTTCATTATTTTATGTATGTTTTGTAGATTCAGTTATAAGTCATTTACATTTGATTAGTTAATGATTAACTAATCATTTGCAAAACATGAACATGCGTTTCATTAATGTTTAAAAAAAAAGAAGTTACATTTTTTTGTATGTTTTGCTCACATCAGGAGCACAGTGGTTAAAGACTCCATGTGTTTCAGAGAAGACAGCTGTCTATACCCTCACCAGTCAGCACTTACACAGCAGTACACACTACACACTACACTACACACTACAGAAGACAGCTGTCTATACCCTCACCAGTCAGCACTTACACTGCAGTGCACACTACACTACACACTATAGTACACTACACTACAGAAGACAGCTGTTTATACCCTCACCAGTCAGCACTTACACTGCAGTGCACACTACACACTACACTACAGAAGACAGCTGTTTATACCCTCACCAGTCAGCACTTACACTGTAGTGCACACTACACACTACACTATAGAAGACAGCTGTCTATACCCTCACCAGTCAGCACTTACACTGCAGTACACACTACACACTGCAGTACACACTACACTACACACTACACTACACAAGACAGCTGTCTATACCCTCACCAGTCAGCACTTACACTGCAGTGCACACTACACACTACACTACACACTACACTACACTACACACTACACTACACTACACTACACACTACACTACACTACACTACACTACACTACACACTACACTACACTACACTACTGAAGACAGCTGTCTATACCCTCACCAGTCAGCACTTACACTGCAGTACACACTACACACTACACTACACACTACACTACACTACACTACACACTACACTACACTACACTACACTACACACTACAGAAGACAGCTGTCTATACCCTCACCAGTCAGCACTTACACTGCAGTAGACACTACACACTACACTACACTACACACTACACTACACTACACTACACTACACACTACAGAAGACAGCTGTCTATACCCTCACCAGTCAGCACTGCAGTACACACTACACTACACTACACACTACACTACACACTACAGAAGACAGCTGTCTATACCCTCACCAGTCAGCACTGCAGTACACACTACACTACACTACACACTACACTACACTACACTACACACTACAGAAGACAGCTGTCTCTACCCTCACCAGTCAGCACTGCAGTACACACTACAGAAGACAGCTGTCTCTACCCTCACCAGTCAGCACTTACACTGCAGTACACACTACACTACACTACACACTACAGTGTTCAACACCTGTTATAGATGTGTAAACGCATGAATAAATCATTTGCAACACTGTCTGCATCCCCTAATCTAAAGTGTAAACTATTCATCACTTGTAAATGTTGTTACACATCATTCGTAGATACGATTCGTTGAACTTATGCCTTACTGATTCTTGAAGTGGTAATCCATGAATGATGTGTAACACATTTACAAGTGATGAATAGTTTACACTTTAGATTAGGGGATGCAGAAAGTGTTGTAAATGAGTTATTCATGCGTTTACACATCGTGTTGAACACTGTTACTGACCTGTTACAAATGATCTGTACGTGTATACAAGGCATTTACAACACTTTCTGCACCCACTAATTGCTACATACATACAAAAAAACCATAATTAATTAAACATTTATGAAACACATATTCATGTTTTGTAAATGATTAATCATTAACTAATCAAATGTAAATGACTTATGACGGAATTTACAAAACATACATAAAATGTTAGTATATCACTTGCTAATCATTTATGAATGTTTTGTAAATGATTAGTTCATCATTAACCACTTATAAATGACTTACAACTGAGCGTTATTATACAATGTTACCCAGCTTTTTTTTTCTTAAGCAGAGTACATTAGTGAACCAGGGATGATCATTTTAAATAACTTAAAACAAATGTGTTGTCCATCATAAGACAGCCAGTTTTACTCAGATTTATCAGTTTACCTAATAATTATATTGGAGTCTTACTGATGTAGTTAGTCTGAGACATGCATTAATTTGAACAGCTGTTATTGGAGTGGCTTGATGCAGAAAACCTTAAAAAAAAACTATGCTGTCATAACAAATCTGATGCACAGGTCAAATGTAATGATTTGCTAACTACACTGAAATAAAAATGTCAAGCCTGTACAAATACTAAAGATCATGAATCATGTAACAGTCAGGGGTGCAAACGCATGTATGGTCAAAAAAGAGAGAGGTAATCGAAGCCCCCGTCCCGCGGCAAATATCCAGATACTACATTGCCACCATCCCCAACCCACCCCTATAGGCACATAGAGTCAAATGAAATTTAGAAAAACTATCTTGCACTTCTTCTTCTTGCTTAACTGCTATTTCCTGAAAACAATTTCACCTGATGATTTGAATAGCTCTTTTTGTAAAGAATTAATAATTCTAGGATGATTGGGGTAATTGTGTAGGGTAGGCCTAGTGCATCTGCATAGAAACTAATAAACAAAATACAAATATAAATATAAATACAATAAAACACAAATACACGAGAAATAAAGCAGTGCTTTATGTTTTTCAGGTAAATTAACTGTATTAAGTATTAATACAGTTTATCTTTTGACAAAACGTGATTTTTCTCTTTCTCTTTTGTTGTTTGATTAACTTTGGTGACACAAACAGCTGCAGGTATATTGGGTGCTGTCCCTTTAAGACGAATGCACGTATCTAATACCGGTAATGACACGCGCATCCGTTTTATTTTGACTGCGTTTACGGGGAAACTCGTTGAGACGGACACTGGCTTATTTTTTCGTGCACATGTCTGTTCAAACACAAATAGATAAGAAAGAAAAGGGAATTCGGTGTTCACGAACTTCATGTGCTGTCTGCGACTGCGTGGCTCTGTGCGCCGACAGACCATCTACATTTGGATGTTAAACATAATATATATAGCCTGATACAGCAAAGACAACGTCGGCAGTATTGACGGCAAAATAGGCTACAGAATATTTCGTTCTGTAGGCCTATTGACGGGCAATATTTGAAAATCGATAATTAGGCCTATTTTTAAAATTTCAATGATATGCATTTGTCAAAACCGAGAGACTTTCAAGCATCAAAATGTAATTTATTAATATGTATTTGCGCCTTCTATTTTGTCTGAAAACTTCCAACACTCTTGCGTGTCGCGTGAAAAATAGGCGTCGGTTGCGGTTCTATTTCTAGCACGCGGTCTCGGCGCGGCTGGAGAAGTGTGTGTGTCACGCAGGCATTGTGCTCTAACACAAGCTCTAACCAGTTAACATGAGAGCCGACATAAAAACGGACACGCACACGCCACGCAGAGAGAAATGTGATGCAGTGGCAGATCCAGACTTCCAGAGTGAGAGAGTGACAGAAACACTAGTGGTTCACGCTTGCGCACATACTGCTGGTTTGGCGCGCAGTGTTCTGATTCGCTTATTTCCTATTTACTTGTTGGTGGACGCAATGCAGAATTACTGTTGGTTAAATTATAATCAGACCCTCTCAAACCCCCCCCCCCCCTCCTTAAAAAAAACTCTTCGGATCTGCACGATTCACACAAGTCACCCAAACTGACGTGAAAAAAGCGGGAGGCGCCGAAAAGCGCGCTGTTTGCACCCCTGAACAGTACATTTCACTTAATTGTAAATAAAGTCATTTAATCTCGAGACAAGAAAACCGTGTCAGATCTGTGATGCTTTACGTCATTATGTTGTTGTCTTGCTGTGAGCCAATCACTGCATTACCCAAAACCATGATCAGCGTCGATATATCTGTTAATCTCAGACAACTTACTCAGATTTAATCAAATCTGGCTAATTTTGAACAGACAGTTACTGGCCTGACAGCAGACTACAGCGATTTTAAGTTCACAGATCTGTGTGAAGGGGGATCGTTTGATAATGTTAGCTGTACGCAAGTGAAAAACTCATTTTTAGTATACATTATGTAAAACCCTGAGGTGTTCAAACTGGACTGCAAGTCACTGAATTTAACTTCTCATTTACTATGAACAACATAAACCCAACCAGTCCAGTCACATGACCAGTGACCAAAGGTGGTGCCATTTTGTCTTCCTAAACGAGTTGGAAACTTCAAAGAATTACTGAAGCAGGACTTGGACTATATTCTTTATTTTTCTAGAATCAAGTCAAAAAGAAGATTAAAAAAAAAGTCACACTGCAAGTACATATCCAACAAACATCTTAAAAAGATCTTATAAAAACTGAGCAGTACAGAACAAATCAAGACTTTAAAAACAGTTCTGCAAGTTAAGCCCTTGAATGATCTGGACCCTTCAGCTTCAAAATACAAGACATCATTCTGGCAGTAGATCATTCCAGAAGGAAGCGATCAGGCTTCAGTCTCCGTCCGTTTCCTCCTCAGACTCAGATTCTGAAACACAGGGGAGACTCGCATCAAATATGAGCACCAAAGGAGTCCAGAGGGAGATTTGTCCTTGAAACCATCAGGTTTAACTGGGACGGCTACTCACCCTCTTCTGCACTCTTCAGCCACTCCACAAACTTCTTCATCTGCTCCAGGAAGAAGCCCTTTCCTTTGGCTAGATGGGCTTCGGTGTACCACTTGAGAATCGCCTCTTCACTCACGACATTCACTGAAGGAGAAGCAGAGGTTTAGGAGCGGTCTAATGAAGCTCTTCAGGAGCACTAGAGTCAGCATTAGAGGAGCGCTACCTTTATAGAGCAGCAGAACGATCTTCTGGAAGGCGTTCATGAAGTGGATGTTGTCGTAACAGTACTCCTGAACCCTCAGCAGAAGCGTGAGCTCAGACAGGCCCTGAGTGGTGAAGGCCTTCAGGAGAGGGCTGTGTTGCTGAGGAGAAAGTCAAGAGTATGCTCAATATTAACAGGTTCACTGGTATTGACCCAGCATAGAGAATCATGGAACATTTGTTCTCAAATTACCAAAATATTTTCCAAATAAAATAGAGGCAGCATTTGTGTGTCCTGGAAAAACAACTTTTTGAAGATGCTCCCGAACTTGAAACGCCGTTTGCTTCGACATACAGTAAATTCTGTTTTGATGTCTATCGGTACAAAATGTATTACGTGGAACTTCACAGATGTCAAATTTGAGGAATAGTTTAAAAAAAAAAAAAAGCAGGTCAGTACACTTGAATCGAGTCACAATAGACTAGTCTGAATATTGAACCATAAAGAGACTATTCAAATATGAATCTGAATGGTTTCATGTACCAAACTCGCATGATGCTCATATAAAGGCTGAAAACACAGTGTCAGACGTGCGGTACGTGAAACCACTCCTTCACAGATTCATATTTCAAGTCTTGGCTTAAAATTCACTTTTATGGTTTAATGCTCACTTGAGCATGTTACGGTTTCATTCGAGAAAAACTATCATAGCAAACACAAAGAAACTCAAAGGTCTTCAAGAAACTGACATATTACTGTTGTACAGTAGAATTTAGCTAGATCTCAAGGTAAGCACACTAATATTAAAGTAATATTAAATTTCTTCCATGTTTTAATTTCCAACAGTAAAGCTCTGTTGTGCAGCACTTTGACAAATATAGTTTGATTTAATTTGATTAGAAGTTAAATTGTTTTAAGCATTAATTTAATTACCAAAGTTAAAATGCATAATTTCTGGGGAGGAAAAAGAAAGTCGTTTTTACGAATTCAATTAGACATGCTTTTTAAATTATTTAAACCATTAAAACAGAATTCAGAAGACAAACAGAACTTGGTAAATTAAATTTGAGAAAAAAAAAAAAAGGCGCCAAACATGTAACTTATTAAAATGCAATAAGTTGTTAAATTGTACAAGTTTCATGATTTTAATTAGACAAGCTTTTTGATTGCTAAAAAAAGGTAACCATTAAAATGGAATCCAAAAAGTAAAAAAAAAAAAAACTTGAAAAATATAAATTTTTATTTCATAGGGCCCTACAAAAGAACATCATATGAACATTATGTCTGACATCTTCGTATCAGTCATTTTTAATTGTGTTTTATTAAATTAGCATGGACGAGAAGAGTTTGGAAAAACGAGAGTGCGAGAGAGACACTCTCAAGTGTATCCAGAATAATGCAGATGTAGCTCGATAACCCTCTAACCTTCAAGTGTTTGATGGACTGCTCAGCGACCAGCTCCTCTTTCTTATTCCACTCCATCAAGCTCATGATGCTGGTCCACATGATCCCGATCATCTTCTGCTCAGAGATGCTGCTCCGCTTCATCTCCTCCTTGCAACTGGAGATAATCTGGAGGAAACAGATCAGAGATCATGATTTTTCTTCAAACGCTGGAGTCTTGAAACACAGATCCTGAAGCAGAACGCCAGCGGCTCGAGTAGAAGTCTTCACGGACCTCAGTAAAGGAGACGCCCAGAGCCATCTGCTCCTGCAGCTCTTTCTGAAGCTCCTTGCGAGCTCCTATCGACTGCCGGTTACGGGAGAAGTCAGAGAGCTCCTTCAGCCCAGCGTCAGAGAAGTACTTGGAGAAATACTCATAGCTGCGCTTGTTCACCGGGAACAGCTCCTGCAACACCAGACACATTAACAGGTTGAGATGATTGCCATAAAACGGGTTCACTTACATTAGTCACACACTCAGTCTGATATGCTGCACCTTCAAAGTTCAAACTGACTTTTTGTCTTGCTGCACACATTACACAAATGTACAATTTATAATAGAAGTCTATTTTTAATGTTTATTCCTTACTATTTTTATGCACCTGTGCACTAGGGAAAATTCCTTGTACAAGTTTAGTGTACAAATTCCTTGTTTTAAGTCTTGTTTGAAGTAATCTTTTTAGTATGGCTCTCAGAACTGATTGAGCACAGGTTTTAATTGTGTGTGACTACGTTATTGCTTTTGTTGCATCATCTATGCTGGCAAGCACTGTCAACAGCAGTTTTAAATGTGCTATAGACATATTTTGTACTCTTGTTATTGCACTTGCTAATAAAGGCAGTTTCTGATTCACTCACTCACCATCAGCCGGTCGTCCATGCCGACCTTACGCAGAGCGCAGGCCACAGAGTTAATGTCCTTCTCGGTGATCCACGCTTTGAACAGCTTCACAGCGAAGGCCGGAGACACTCCTATTTAAAGCAACACCACGTTTAGTATAAAAACTAGCAAATCAGAAAACCTGAGTGTGTGTCAGACATACCTTCTTTGACCAAGTTGTCATTGAAGAGGCTGCCCAGGATTGAGGCGGATATGCTCCCGTTAGCCAGTAAAATGCCAGTAAGCATGGCGAGCTTGTTGCGCTCGGACTCACTGAACCCTTTTAGGAACAGGAGCAACTGAGGAAGAAAAAGAAAAGGCACAAACTTTAGTCTTTGGTCTTTAAAAGTCCAAATGTTATAGGATGATAATGGATACAAGTTACCTTTTTGATCTCCTCTTCGAAACCCTTTTCCAGGTACTTGTAACGCCGGATTAACTTGTTAAAAACCTAAAGATAAAACAAACAGGAAGTCAATTTGAGAACATCAAGTATTGGTATTAAGATGCGTTTTGGTCGATCGGATCACAAGTAGAGGAGGGAGACACATTCCCGTTTACACCTGGTGTTTTAATCCCTCTCTTTTGTCCACTTTCAAACACTTCTGTCCTGATTTATTCAAGTGGAGGGTCTATGGACGGGTAAGTTTAGTTTTTTTTACAGTTCTTTTGATCTAATGGACGAAAAAAGCTCAAGCTATTTACATAAACGCGACAGAGAGCATCAGCTTTCGTTTCTGCTCTGACCGAATGTGTTAGAAATCAGGAATGTGAGGGTCAAATGAAGACCCAAGTTTGGTTTGAAAAAAAAAAAAAAAAAAAAAAATGCACCAAGTTTAAATCCCGTCTGGGTCAGATTTAAGTCCGGGTCTGAGCTCTTCCCATAATGTTCACGCATTAGGTCAGTAGATGGAGAGTAGACGGTTTTGTAGCGGTTCAAAAACATTCGATCACATGCGTTTACACTATGAAAGCAATCCGGTCGAATGAGTTTTCAACTGCCTCTGGAAGTGGTGAAAGTGGACGAGCTTGAGACGTTTTAGACCCTGTTTACAGCTGTATTTAGTGTCGTCCACTTGTGATCCAATCAACTGAAACATCTTAATACCAGCTGTAAACAGGCCTCAGACACCATTATACATCTTGACCCTTGACCCACATTCCTAACAGAGACTTCACATACCTGAGCGTACGCTCTCATGGTCTTCACATCTTCTTGTGCGGTGAAGAGACAGAAGTTAGTCCGAGTCATGTCGTCAGATATGGCACCTCCCGGAGCTGAGCAGCACAACCACAGACGGAAACGCTCTAGTTAAAGACTATAATTCACTGCTGAAACAAAGCAGCTCAAAAGAGTCAAACGTCCTCTTACCCAGCATTCCACCAGCCACCAGGATGTCAAACAGGGTTTCTGCATAGCGCCGATAGTCAAGCTTGGCACCAGAGGAATCTAGGAACTTGGCAACAGCCTCCAAATCAGGGCCAGTTTGATTTAGTCCTTGTACAATGTGTTCCTGAAACTGGGTAGGGTCAAATCTCTCCTTTTCATCTGTTCAAACGGAAGAGAAAGCAGAAGAAAGTGAGGCTTGGCGTCCAATGACATGCTTCAGTAACCATGAGGTTCAGAGTAAAGTCCAACGGCGCTAAAGCAGCGCGATTAATCATTTATAGATTTAAAAAAAAAAATCCTGAATGACAGCGAGTCACTAATGTTTATTAACTTTGACAAATCACACCAGAACATTCAAATTTATGGAAGCTCGTTTCTACCACAAAAAGAAAAAATGCAGTCGTTTTCCTCACAATTCTGACTTAACACGCAATTGTGACTCTTACAATTCTAACTTTCTAATTTTTTATTCAGTGGCGGAAACAAGCTTGAAGCTTCCAAACAAATCTGTGTTGATCTAGAGACAGCAGTTAGGCCATCTAAGTATTAAACTGTCTTTTCAACCACACACAGTATTGTTATTTCCACGTTACAAATATTCATATTATCACAGAAGTACTGGAATAAAAGTTTATAGTTTGGATAAACACTACGGAAGCGATCAAAAGAACAAGTCACGCTTTGAAAGTAACTTGATATCATCGTTATTGAAACACCAATAACATCACACCAGTAGGTGGCGACAAGTGACTTTAATTAGGCATCAACATAAAACTCGCAAAAATACAAAAGTGACAACTTCTAAATAAAAATAAAGACAAACCTCTCTTGCGTGTCTTGAAACGCTGGCCTGTTAGCGTTGGCTTCTGCTGCTTTTGAGTACTCATAAAAGATACCTTAAAAGAAAGAAACGTTTAAAGTTCACAAATATCATGGAAGCTTTAGGTTCAGTCTTTTCTACCTCACAGTAGGCTATATTTCTATAGTATTCTTTTGGTATATTTATAGTAAAACACTTTAAATAAGCAACACTTGATCCATTGATACAAACACCGCTTCTATTGTTCTCATTTGTAAGTCACTTTGGATAAAAGCATCTGCTAAATGAATAAATGTAGTATATTTCGATAAAAACAAAAGTATTGGTATAAAATTTATAGTCAGGATTTAGACTGATGTTGTGGCAGCTGCAATCAAAATGAGCAATTGACCTTCGAAAGTAATGTAACGCTTCAAATAAGCTGGTATGTGCTATATTATGCCAGTAGGTGGCGACAAGTGTCTTAACGTACTTTGATTCTTTAAAAATAAAAAAATCATTCATGTAAACAAATACATTCTTTTAGAATACACTTATCTATAATTTTAGACAGTTATAAATACTCATAACATTAAATAGAACCTCTTGTAAACTACATATTTTATTTGGTTGTCTGCTTTGTTTTCATAACCGTTGGAGATTGTGATCTCTATTCTTAAAAAAAAAAAAAAAAAAAAAAAGCTATTGAGTCCGAAATTAATCTTAAATGAATATTATATCTGGCATTCTACTACTATCAGTACTTTTCCCATATTACCATGTACAATCTTAGACTATGATGAAGTTTTAATGTACATTAACAAGGATTTGGTAAAATTATAATGCATTATAATGTGGGATCCTGAAATGTTCTTATTTTAAAGACGCACTCATCCAGTGAGCGAACTGCGAAGTAAGCCCCGCCCCTCTCTAGCTCCGCCCCCTCTCCGCGAGACCGCGCCTGCTGGTTTGATGCACGACGATCACTATTCACTAAACTGTAAAGTACAGCCAGATGATCGCTTGCAGCTCATTTACCTGCCGCTGGTTTGAGTGGCACACGCACATTCGTTCAAAAGAGACTCGCTAACAGTAAATACACAGTTTCGCATAATTAAAATGGGTTCCTTTAATTCTGTTGTGTTCGACAATCACTAGTCTTGTGTCATGAAAACACTCTGCTCCTACGATACATTTATTTTTAGAATCTTCTTAATTTTATATTTTAGATAACACTAAATTAGGGACAATAGTCGAGAAACACAACTATTTGTCCGTTCTCATCCAAACCTGGACAAAACTTAAAACAAATTCCATACTTTTCCAAACTGCGTATGTACCTTGAAAACTCAATGTCTTCAAAATGGCTCCCTGGGTCAATCACACGAGAATAAATATGAAACACGAACAAGGTTTACCATAAAAGACCACTTTAAAGCAAAACTTACCGAAATACTTGAGGAAAGACAACTGTTTCCGAAGAGTAACCCAAACAAATGTATAATGGCGAGCACACTTCCTCACACGCGCTGAGCACCAGCTAAATAAAGGCTGGACTAGTCCATTTGCACAGGGGGGGTCAGTGACGGGGAATACGGAGAAAGTGGATAAAAGCAACTAAATGGCTATCTTTTATCCAATTTATTTTAGTTAACATAATAATAAATTTGTAAGCTCACTAAGTAAATAAGGTAATCTTAATATTTTGGACAAATATTACGTTACGTCTAACTTGGTTCCCACTCCAAACATAATTCGCTCCGTTTCCGGGTTTTGTAATAGTTCATGATTCATTCCTTCCGACGTCACGTAAAGAAAGAAAGAAAGAAAGAAAGAAAGAAAGAAAGAAAGAAAGAAAAAAAGAAAGAAAGAAAGAAAGAAAGTAAGAAAGAAAGAAAGAAAGAAAGAAAGAAAGAAAGAAAAGGCTAAGGTTAATGTTTCCACACATTCTGGATCAAAAAATAACAAAATCATACTTTTTCAAATATGGAGGTGTTGTTGTTGTTGTTGTTTTTATTTTTTGTTGAAGAAAATGGAGCTCAGATTTAAAAATATATATATCATTATTATTTAATCAGAAGCTCAAACTGAGCAAAAATATGCAATGTGGTGCAGTTGCTGATATTTATATGTCCAAACAGTAAAATCATATTATGATGTGATCAGATAAACACCAAATAGTGTTTTTAGTGTTTAAATTTAGACTTCTTAGTCCATCTTTTTGTATGTGGCCAATTTAAACAAAAAATTCTGTTCATAAAATAATATTTTACTTATAATATAAATAAAGTGTTTTCAATTTTGTATTTAAAATCTAAGCGAGGCAGATGATGAACGCAGAAGTAAAGTATAGGGCCTATGATCATACGTACATTCTGTTGTATACAGTATTCAGTTATCAGATATTGTCTCAGAATGTACTTTACTGTCTCAGATTCAGAGTTACGGCACAGAATGCGTCACATCTGGCAAAAGTTTTAATCTCATGCTGTTGCGCAACTGTTCCTGGACCAGAATGTCCTTCCCAACACTGCGCTGGGTCACGTGACCGAGACACATACAACTTGATTCCAGTAACTGTGTCTGAAGTCCTGAAGTCTGAATCCTTTCAGCGTACGCAAAACACAGCTGGTTTAACATATCTCATGGCATTTTGTATGTTTTGTGTGTACATGTGCGTAAAAAGACCTGCACCGTCTCCTTTAGTGTTTGGTGTCATTTCTGTATTTAAGACTAAGTTCATGATACATGTGATGAACATCATCGACCACAGAAGAAGAGCAAATAACATGAACATATAGCCAAACCGTGTCAGGGCTATAGTACATATTGTACAATTTATTGCTTGAGTTTGTATTTATAATGTTTGTGTTGTTATTTCATGTTTCTATATTTGTATTAAAACATGATTAGATCATTTATTTAGCAGTATTATAACATTAGTACATCAATAACAATAATATAGTCTGTTTGTAATAGTTGTGATTTGCTGTTTTCTTTAGTACCAGCATTTACGGGGTTAAAGCTGGTAGTTCAGGAAGTGCCATATGAGTAAATATTAGTGCTGCGTATGTGCTGTTACTGCCATTACTGCTGTTCTGTGTCAAAGCCTTCAACGAACAGCTCTTTCTTAAGACAGTACAATAACATATTCATCAGCAAGCTGTTATGAAGGCCACTGAAGACAGCCTTTACATGTGATTCAGAAGCCATGTTGCAGCAAATCACACTTGCTGTCGCAAGAATTAAAGTCAAATATCTTATTTTCTGTGGTCCATCTGCAGACATTGGATTAAATAGTGCAGTTGTAAATAATAAATAGAATGGCTATTACAGAAAGGGGAGTTCAAAGTCCTGATTATACAGTAATGCAATAGGTTCAACAAAGTCAGTCAAATCTATTTTATAAAACGGATAGTTCCAGTCCTTGATTCTGATTGGTTGAGCCGCGTTTGAAGCCGTTGTAAATGACTCAACAACACACACCTGTGACCGCGTTACATTAGTGTTACTGCGCAACTGCCGTTTGTGATTCTGTGTTGCTGCGTGTGTTGCTAGGCAACCTCTTAGGAACTACATTGCTTGGCGGAGGAATACATGTGTTATAACGTTATATTTTTTGTTTCTGGTGTTTATTTTATGAATAAAATAAATATTAAAATGGATATTTTAATGGAGTAACCGTTTTATAAAAGCAATAAGCCCCTTGAAGCCGTGTTTTACAGTGGATTTAGAACAGCTAAGGGGGTGCACAGGTCCGCGTCGAGTCTAACAACGCCCCAGCTGTTCTAAATCCACTGTAAAACACGGCTTCAAAGGGCTTATTGCTTTAATTAGGGTTAGAATAAGTTGATATGTAGATGCAAAGATACTTATAGTCAGTAGATGTCTGTAGAGGATCATCGCAATAAAGAGTTAGCAGAGATTAAGCAGATATTCTACTAATAGCCTACTCTAATGATAGTTAGTTAACACGTAGTTGCAAAGTTGAATGTTCAAAAGGGACCATCAAAATAGAGTGTTACCAAAACTTACATTTATTGTTTAGTTCCTTATACATGTTGTGACTTTAGCTTAATTTCTCTTCAATTATCTTTAATGATCAAAAAAGTAAATGTTTAAAAAATACTTTAGACGAATGTTCAATAAAACGTTCCAAAAAAAAAAAAAAAAAACTTCCAAGAACATCGTGTATACATATTTGTGCAAACATTTTGAGGACATTGTAAGACCCAGATCGTCATGCCTGAAGCTCTGTGTGGAATAGCACCTGTTCTCCACAGGAGGGAGTCCGTCGTCTCCCGAGTTTAGACTTCCGGGTCACAGCTCTCTCAGTCTCACTATATTTAGCACAGCTTGTAGCCTACACGCTTCAGTTGAAAAGTTGATCATTCCTTTTGACAGTTATTATTCTTTTGGGTATCATTGCCTTGTGTTTTGGATTTTTCTGCCTCGTTTGTACCGTTCACCCTGCTTGTGAACTTAACTCTGTGTTTTGCCTGCTGTTTCATTAGTTTTTCCTGAATTGCTAAAACACATTTCTCGAAACGTTAAACACAAAACCAAATCTTCAAACTAGATTCACAAAACCATTGACTCTTCTGGCAAAATCAAACAATTGCTTTAAAACCATTTCACTTGTACTCGAAATCAAGCAATGCTTTCAGATCATACACACAGGAGAATGCAAGCACTACAGATCATTCACTAAACACTACATATAAAATGGAGACCACAGCATCTATAGGGCATGTAGTTAAAAATATTTTTTATTGTATAGTAAACATTTAGCTAAAAAATAAAAAAGCACACCAATCTAAATAAATCACATCTAAGTATAATGAAAATACTGAAAACCATGTTACTACAAAAAAAGAAAAAACATCAGAATTATTGTCTTAGAGCTGTTCGGTCATAGACTTTCCACCTCCACGCAGAGGAAAGCTCTTCTATCGGGTTGTAAGGCCTGTATGGTGGAAGGAACGCATTTATGAATGCTTGTTGTTGAACCACTCTGTCGGATTCGGTGAAACCTGACACCGTCCCAAACCACGACATAGACGGGAAGCACTGCTCGTTCTCGCTCAAACTAAACACTCCTTAGACCGTCCAGAAATGTGAGAAGAATCCAATCCCAATGGAATCCAATTCAAACACTCTCTGTAAATAAAATTAAAGTAATTTACTGTAGTAAGTGATACTGAAAGACAGACCTTTACAATGCATGCACTCCTGATTTACATACACTACAACATAGTGCACTTTACAGTAACTGTAGGCTAGAATCTCAGAATTGTACTGTAAGCATCAGCGCTGAAAATGTCTGAGTATTTCTTACTTGTACACACTGATGTCGTGGATCTTTGACGCTTTCAGAGTTGCTAGCAAAGGGTAGCTACTCTATGTACTTGCTCGAGCCCCTACATTTTCAAAATTAATCAAAAGTGCCCTTCTCAAACAAATATCAATGATAATATTGTGATCAATAAAACAAAATGCATTTGATTATAAGTAGCCTAAATTCGGGAACCGAGCCAAATATGGTTCTTTCAGTGAGGAGGCCTAAATGGCTCCGACGGCAATTTTAAAGAATTTTTTTTTTCAATAATAAAACATAGTGTGTCGATTCCATTAAAAATCAACATATCACATATTTTTAAATATTACATAATTCATTGAAGACTGTTTGTCATGTATAATACACCGACCAATCGTCATCTGGCACAACAAGTTCAAATTTCATTGGACAATGTGAAGCGGACCGGTAATATTACAGTCACTCATAAATCGTTTGAAAATGACATGGACAGACAAATTTACATTTATTCGTTTTTGTAGCCATATCGGAGCTGATTTCAACTGCCAGTGTGAAGGCGGCGTCACACTGGCAGTTGAAATCAGCTCTGATACGGCTACGAAACGACCGGAAGTCATTAATTTCCTATGGAGATTCGCAGACCGCATGCGAATGGGTCCGAAGCGGGTCCGAACGAGTGCGGTGCGTAAAAAATCGTGTCCGTTGGTCATCCGGATGCGTTCAAAAAATTGAACTCTTGCGAAAGGCTACGGATGGTTCCTATCCGACAATTCCAGCGGAAGTTAGCGTTGCTATGGTACTGATAAACAAACCTGAATTCTTAACTTTTAATAAAATAAATAATGATTTTATAACGATAAGTTGTCATGTCTTTTTTTTTATTTGCATGATTTTCTAACGTTATTAGGGCAGTTAATACAATTAAAAGCCCTATATACCACTATATCACATTTAGCCGACCTGACATGTCAACGTCCTGGGGAATTTTCCTCCACGAAGCAGCCTGTCTCTAACCCCCTCACTGACAAAATCAACCGTTAATCTCTCCGCCATTTTTGTTATACTCGCTTCCGACGCTTTTCAACGGTGTAGTACGACGTCCGCTGGGGGCGTTTCGTTGATGGCGAGCTACCCAATCGAATGCTAGGAGAAGAGAAGAAAGTTATCAAGAGGACAACAGATACTGGAATCAAGTTTGTTTTTCATTCTTTTCTTCTGGAAGGATGTTTTTCTGTTTCTGAATGGAACTGTGAATTGACAGATGCATCGTTGGATTCGAGATAAGTGACTGAACGAAATCTGATATCAGTGACTGATAGAACTGAACTGTGATTTGCTTTCAAGGTGTTTTCTTTGAGAGAAGAGGGTTATATTTTTACACAGTGAATCTGGTGTTACTAGGGTTAATTCACTGTGAGGGTAACTGGTGACTGTAAACCAGTGATAACTGAGTATATTTGAAGAGGTTTTTAATTTTATTTTACATTGGAAAAATGTGATTTATTTGTTGTTTTTTATTGTCCTATGGTTGATTTACAGTTTTTCTCAATTGCTAAAACACTAAAACCCGTTGGCTGAACAAAGTTCTCAGTTGCCTGAACTCATTTAGCTAATTGTGCAGTCTGTTGTCATTACCTTAAACCATTTCACATGGTAAAACACAATTTGCAGATCTCACTTAGACTTTTCAGCAAAACTCTAAACACATTCTGCACTCTAATGCACATGCCCATCCATACTGGTAAACACAAGTGGCAACAATCAAATACAAACAGAGAACACACGTCATTGATTGAACACAACCACTCAAAATTGATTTAACCTGTTTCAAATGATGCCCAAAGACAAGAAGAAGCACACTGATCACACGTTTACTCCTTTGATTTTTGTCTCTTTTACAGTTTTTTTGGATTGCTCAAGCACGATTTTCAAAACACTACACACAATTAGTAAACCACACACCCAATTAGCAAAACACTACAGATCCTTTGCATAATTAAACACTCTTGTAAAAACGATACACTTCGGTTTAAAAACCACACTTTGTTACCATATGAAACACACACGTTTCACATTACTATACTCTGTTTGCACGAGTTACACTCTGCTGTGATAAACCTAAAACACTTTTAGCACTTCTACTTCCCTATGATTAGAGTAGGCTACCATCAACAAAGTACAAATATAATGTAAATTCACCAAACACTACACAAGACCAATGTTGCAGACTGAAGAAACTCATTTATTTCTCAACACGCCCAAAATGTTGACATGGAGATTCATAATACTGTAACAAAATGTCACTTTACGTATTGTACTGTAAGTTTACTGTATATATATATATATATATATATATAAAAAAAAAAAACTAGACATTGTCTCTTCGCCTAGCTGGATCTGGCCAGAGAATTTCATCAACGTCGCAGGCAATGTTGTCATTAGCAAGACACCTTGGAAAGAAACGTCTTGAATGACGAATCCATCCTTGCATTGCTGCTACCTGCATCTGGTCACAGGCCTCCTCCATGGCTTGGATGACGGAGATCATATACCTTACACCGCCATGCCGAGAAAAACTCTTCTATAGGGTTGAGGAATGGCGAGTATGGTGGAAGATATAGGACGGTGAAATGTGGATGTTGCTGAAACCAGTTCTGAACCAGAGCAGAGCGGTGGAAAGACACAATGTCCCAGACAACAATGTATTGCATATGATCGATTTGATTTGCTGCTGTTATGTTGTGCAATTGGTCCAAGAATGCAAGTATGAGTGCTGTGTTGTAAGGGCCCATATGGGCATGGCGGTGGAGGACCCCATTCTGTGTAATGGCTGCACAGAGTGTTATATTACCCCCACGTTGCCCTGGGACATTGACTATAGCCCTGTGGCCAATGATGTTTCTTCCCCTCCTTCGTGTTCTCGTCAGGTGGAACCCAGCCTCATCTACGTAAATTAACTCATGCTGGATCTCCTCTCCATCCATTCGTAAAACTCTCTGAAGAACAGTGTCAGGCAAAATTGTGTAGTTCAGTGTAGATCTAGTATACATATTATAGTACAGTAAAAGATTATGAGACAGTATGCAAGATCACACTGCTAAAGTGAATACATACCTCTGCATAATCATGCCGCAGTCGTTTCACCCTTTCGGAATTGCGCTCGAAAGGCGCTCGATAAATTTGCTTCATTTGAATGTTTTTTTTTTTAGGATGCGTGCCAGTGTTGATGTTGAGACCTGATGGATATCGTTGAAACTGGCGTGGTTATTGACAATGTTAGCTTGGAGCTGATTGAGTGTTATAGCATTGTTGGCCAAAACCATGTTTACTATCTCCCTCTCTTGCTGTTCTGTGAACATAGGAAGCCTTCCCCCTTGTCGTTCCTGACCCTCAATCCTATGTAGAAAAAAACAAACAGTATACAATAGTACAGTAATTTCACAGGAAAAGGTAACAGAAGTGCTGATAGTGCATAGAATACAGTACTGTAAGCAGTTACTGAAACCGTGCAGATGTTTTTGATATGATGATATTTTTACAATACCTATTTTCCAGTCGAAATGTTCTTATCACACTTGCCACTGTGTATCGGCTTAGATTTGGCTGTACTCGCAGTCCAGCCTCCCTCAGTGTCAGGCCGTGGTTGACAACGTGGTCAACCAGTGTTGCGCGGATCCCATTTGTCAGATTTGGTCCTCTTTGAGCACCTTCTTGTCTTCCTCTTCCTCTTTCTCTTCCTCTTCCTCTACCTCCAGCATGGCCTCCATCTCTTCCTCTTCCTCTGTTGATTCCTCTTCCTCCCCTTCCTCCTTCCTCCTCCTCCCTCCTCCTCCTCCCTCCTTCCTCCTCCTCCCTCCTCCTCCTCCCTCCTTCCTCCTCCTCCTCCCCTTCCTCCTCCTCATCCCCCCCCTTCCTCCCCCCCCCCCTTCCTCCCCCCCCTTCCTCCTCCCCCCCCTTCCTCCTCCTCCTCCTCCTCCTCCCCCTTCCTCCTCCTCCTCCTCCTCCTCCTCCTCCCTCTCCTCCTCCTCCCCCTTCTCTCCTCCTCCTCCTCCCCCCTTCCTCCTCCCTTCCTCCTCCTCCTCCCCCCTTCCTCCCCCCCCTTCCTCCTCCTCCTCCTCCTTCCTCCTCCCCCTCCTCCTCCTCCCCCCTTCCTCCTCCTCCTCCTCCTTCTCCCCCTTCTCCTCCTCCTCCTCCTCCTCCCCCTTCCTCCTCCCTTCCTCCTCCTCCTCCCCCCTTCCTCCTCCTCCTCCCCCCTTCCTCCTCCTCCTCCTCCTCCCCCCTTCCTCCTCCTCCTCCTCCCCCCCTTCCTCCTCCCCCCTCCTCCTCCTCCCCCCCTTCCTCCTCCTCCTCCTCCCCCCTTCCTCCTCCCCCTCCTCCCCCCTTCCTCCTCCTCCTCTCCTCCTCCTCCTCCTCCTCCCCTCCCCCTCCCCCCCCCCTTCCTCCTCCTCCTCCCCCTCCCCCCCCCTTTTGTGTGTAATGTATGTTAAGTGTGTTTAGTGTTTTGCAAATCACTGTGTGTAGAGTTTTGCAACAAGTGTGAGGTTGACAATGTGCTTATAGTTGTGCAAATATGGGCTGATGTTTTGCTTCTTGAGTGTAAGGTTTTGCTAATAGTGTACTACTTTTGATTTTAGTGTGTAAGCAATCCAAAAAAACTGTAGTATTGTATACTGTAGTACAGTGTATTGTAGGTTGTATACTGTACAATGAACAAATTGTATGGCCCTGAACATTGTCAACAGTACCATTTGTTAACAGTACTGACTGCTCAATAGATTTTGACTGGTTGCAGGTTCATATCAACAAAGAACAAGAATTACAGTATCACAGAGTTAAAGGACAAGTTTGTGAGATGCAGGGTACAGTACTGTAAAAATAGTGGTACAAGGAGGAGGAAGAACAAAAAAAATTTTTGCAAAGAGCAAAGCAGAGTAGTAATTTCTGATCAATTTTGAGCTACTATGATAGAACATGTTTTCGTTCATCAAAAGACAATGACGGAAAAATATGAAATTTGTTTTGAGATTAAAAATGTACTTCTCCCTGAGAACTATATGTTTTGAACAATGTGTTTTCTATTTTTGGTGTATTGTTTACTGATTGCTTGATAGTGTATATCATTTTGATCACTTTGTTTATGATTTGAGAGCAGTGTTTGATTTTGAACACAGGTCTCTCCTCTGTGAAGGCCTCCTTACCTTCCCTTTACCTCTGTACAGATAAAACGTTGTCAAATTAGTTCCGGTTCACATGGCTATGCGGAAGTGATAAATAATTAGGTATTATATGTTTTTAAGGCCAGACAAGTAATTTGTTGAGGTCAATTTGTAAAGAAAGACTACACGTCTGGTGAACATATATATATTGAAACGCGCATACCTATAGACTAAACACGTAATACGCATGTGCATGCCGTCATGGTTTTCACAGGTTTGCGTTTTTAAAGCTTGCGTAGAGATAATAATAATTATTTTTATTTTTTTAATTCAAGACTTGCACCTTGGAACCTATTTCAAGGTTTGCGTTCTCGAGCCACCAGGCACTGTTGTTGTGCGAGGTGAGCGGGCCGGAGCGCGTTAAGGGTTTCCTGTTAGAATGATGTCGTGTTACAGTTTTCTCCATTGGTTTGGCTCATTTCTTGAAACAGAAATGACATTCTCAAACAACATGGACAAACTTCCAAACCACTTGGCAATTGTTCACAACAGAATTTAATTTCTCATTCATTTCATCAAATTGCAAATGTCTAAGTACATGTCTCAATGTCTCAGAACATCTTTGCAAATGATTAAGTAGGCCTACATTTAGCACAATTTCCAAGTGAATAGATCTTGTTGATCTAAACTGATTGTTGATTCTCAGTCTAATGGTTGTTCGCTCCAAAACGTGTCAGCGTCATTTCATTGTATAAGTCATCACATGCACAATAGTTTGTTCAATTGTCAAAATTAGTCAAGAACATAATACCATGAATACCATATATGAATCCCTTGGAACATTTGATAAATTGATTACAGCAATTGACAGTCAGGTGAAACTAGAACTTGACTAATGAAGGAGGAGTTTCACACATCTCAGATGACCAATCAAACAGTATGTTTAGTTACCTGACAGGTGCTGTCCATGACTGTGAATGCTGCCAAACATGTATGTAAAGAGCTTGACCATGCAGGACCAGTACAATTTCTGAACATGGAGGCACCTGGCCAAGTAAATGAACAAGGGCAACTGCCTGCTCGAGGAAGAGGAAGAGGAGGAGGAGGAGGAGGAGGAGGGAGGAGGAGGAGGAGGAGGAGGAGGAGGAGGAGGAGGAGGAGGAGGAGGAGGAGGAGGAAGGGTGCGTGGTGGTGGAATAGGGGGAAGTGGCAGAGGAGCACGAAGACACCATGCTGTCCGCGTGAAACTCGGGCCACAATTATAGACCATGTCATCAACCATGGCCTCACACACAATGGCGGAGACAGGTCGCCGAGTGCAGCCTAATGTGCCTCGCTCTACAGTCTCCTCCATCATCCAAACCATTCGCAGGGAAAACAGGTATGTTAGTCAATGATGGAATTATATGTTGTATAGGACAGGACACTGTGCATAGAGCAAGAAATAAATTTATTTACACATTTACCTATTCATTTAGTGTGTGTGTGCGTGCGTGTGTGTGTGTGTGTGTGTGTGTGTGTGTGTGTGTGTGTGTGTGTGTGTGTGTGTGTGTTTGTGTGATAGGCCTACAGTAATATCTTACCTCAATGGGATGTTATGATACTAAAACTGACAAGAAAAACATTGGAGAAAATAAACTATGGAATAGTTTATTTTCTACAGTATTGATGATGCAGTTTACAGTAGTATTCCAGTCACTGTGCAGTGATGCATTAGAATTGTGGTAAAGTTACAGCAAGTAAAACAACAATACAATTACATAGGTAACTCATTCTGTAAGGAATACAAAAGGTATACATTACGAATGGAGTGTTGTCCTTTGAATTCTATGTCTAGGATTGGACGACAACCTTGCACGGGTGGCAGAGCAAAACTTTTCAATGAACAACAAGAACAAGAGATCTGTAACATGGTGATGACAAATAATGCCATCACATTGAGACAGATCCGCACTGCAATCCTACAAGACAATGCCATATTCCAAAATGTCAACTCTCCATAAGCATCTCCACAATAGACCGGATATTGAAGAAGCATCAGATGACAATGAAGCAAATGTACAGGGTACCATTTGAGAGGAACTCTGATAGAGTGAAAGAGCTGCGGTACCAGTATGTACATGTAAGTCAGTTACTGGTTGTCCATCATTATAACCTTTTTACAATTAAGCAGTGGTTCCCAAACTTTTTTGGCTTCAGTACCCACTTTACCTGATTTCTGTATCCAGGTAATCCAGGTGTGAAAGTATTTGATTTATCTGACTTCAACATTTCACCAAAAAACTGCAGCTTACTGTATGATGCAATTATACTTATAATCCTTATTTTGAAGAATATAACATACAATAAGAAAAAGGGTCAAAGAGCTGCAATTAGTGCCTCCCATGTAAATCTATCTAATACTGTGGGTTTTACTGTAACATTTCAGTAAGTCTAGTCATTGATGATTTTCCCCCTCCCCTTTCTGTCAAATACCCCCTCTGCATAGGGGCACATGTACCCCAGGTTTGGAACCACTGGAGTAGTGGCCAGTAGTATATTGAAGTTGTGGAGAACATAGAACATTCCTATGTAATTGTCTGTAACTGTAGTGTATGACTCTTCTGTATGACTGATGTGATGTTTTCCTTTTTTACACTATATTATAGAGAATAATGGCATTGGAAGGAAACGAGACCCCTCACATCCTCGTGTTTGTGGATAAAGCTGGCTTCAACCTGGCCTAGGGCCGAAGGCGTGGCCGTAATATTATTGGCCACCAGGCCACGGTTGATGTCCCAGGCCAGCGAGGGGGCAATATAACTATGTGTGCTGCCATATCTGAGAATGGTGTGGCCACTCACATCCCCAGTCTTGGCCCATACAATACACAGAAGCTCCTCATCTTCTTGGACCGCCTTCATTTTGATTTGATCCCTGAAAATGAGAGAGGTCTCGTAGGGCCTCACCTACCACAATATGCCATTGTATGGGACAATGTGAATTTCCACCGTGGCCCGCTCATCAGGGCCTGGTTCACTACTCATCCAAGGATGGTCATGGTGTTCCTACCACCTTACTCTCCTTTCCTAAATCCTATTGAGGAGTATTTCTCCGCTTGGAGGTGGAGAGTGTATGAGCATCGGGCTCAAGATCAGAGGTCCCTGCTCCATGCAATGGACGCTGCGTGTGCGGATATTACAGGAGATCAGTGTAGGGGATGGTTGCGACATGCACGCCGTTTCTTCCCTCGTTGCATTGCAAGGGAGAATATACGCTGTGATGTGGATGAGAATCTGTGGCCAGACAGACAGCAGTGTGTGGATGGCCAGGAGGGTGAGGACGGTGGCCAGGAGAGGGAGGGTGAGGACAGCGACCAGTGAAGAACTGTTAGTTGTGAAACTTGTTTTTTGTTTGTGTGTTTATATTACAGTATATTATGCTGTATACATTTTCTTTTTACTCTGATGTATGGAAGTTACTTTATGTGTGTGAATGATAATGGTTACAATTTCCTTGGCAGTATGAGTGCAATGTGTGATGTCAAACCTTGGAGGCTACTCTTACCCTAAAATTCTATTTCTTTTTTTTTTTCAGTTTTATACACAATTCTACGGAAGCCCTGAACCGCAAGGTGAGAAAAAAAAATAAAGAAAACTTATCTCGTTATTTCGACTTAATAAGTCGTTATTTCGACATAATATCTCGTTATTTCGACATAATAAGTCGTTATTTCGACATAATAAGTCGTTATTTCGACATTAATATCTCATTATTTCGACATAATATCTCGTTATTACGACATAATAAGTCGTTATTTCGACATAATATCTCATTATTTCGACATAATATCTCGTTATTTCGACATGAATATCTCGTTATTTCGACATAATAAGGGGACATTCTAATATGCATTAAGCTACATTTTGTGTTCTTATAATGAGTTTCTATGGGAGGAAAATGCTTAACGTCAAATTAAATGCTTTGCGTTCATATTCTGGACTTATCTGATTTTAGTAGTAGCCTATACTTTATTATGATTTTAGTATCATATTGATTAATAAATGCACGCACAATTATCCGTGAACTTGATAAATGTTGCAGATATTTTAGGCTACCCATAAACATATTGCTTTCAAATGTGCAAAATTCAGAATTCAACGAATGTGCAGCAATTTGTACAAATAGAGACATTTTTGTGTATAAAAGACATTTTTGTTTTATTTTGTATTAGTGATTATAATTTCATCAGATTTAAAGCTCATCAGATTTTGTTGTACATATACTTTATTAGTATGATTATTTACTGTGTTTGGTCTGTTAGTAAATATGTTAAGGTTTGTATTCATTTCGATATGCCACTAGAGGGCAGAATAAGACCGGGAATTATAGAATGCATTGTAGTTATGTTGACCTACTGTTTTCATAACACTGGATATTCTACTAATTTATACTTTTCTAAAACGTTGCATATTAATGGCAATTAACTTTGGCAATTCTGATGTACAAAAAATGTACAACAAAATGCTGCACATTTGTTGAATTCTGAATTTTGCACATTTGAAAGCAATTTGTTTATGGGTAGCCTAAAATATTTGCAACATTTATCAAGTTCAAGGATAATTGTGTGTGCATTTCTTAATCAATATGATACTAAAATCATAATAAAGTATACTACAAAAAAATCAGATAAGTCCAGACTATGAACGCAAAGAAACTCTGTTTTACTTGACTTGGCTTGCACTGCCTTAGCCTAGCACTACTGCGACTATTATTATTATTATTAATAATAATACTAATATTAATGTAACTATTATTGTTGTTGTTGCACTGCATTCGTTGAATTCTGAATTTTGCACACATAATTGAAAGCAATTTGTTTGTGGATAGTAGCCTAAAACATATCTGCAACATTTATCAAGTTCACGGATAATTGTGCGTGCATTTATTAATCAATATGATACTAAAATCATAATAAAGTATAGGCTACTACAAAAATCAGATAAGTCCAGAATATGAACGCAAAGCGTTTAATTTGACGTTAAGCATTTTCCTCCCATAGAATCTCATTATAAGAACGCTAAATGTAGCTTAATGCATATTAGAATGTCCCCTTATTATGTCGAAATAACGAGATATTTATGTCGAAATAACAAGATATCATGTCGAAATAACGAGATATTTATGTCGAAATAACGAGATATTATGTCGAAATAACGAGATATTATGTCGAAATAACGACTTATTATGTCGAAATAACGACTTATTAATTCGAAATAACGAGATAAGTTTTCTTTTTTCTTTTTTTTCCTCACCTTGCGGTTCAGGGCTTCCGTACAATTGTATTCTGTTAGCTAGACAAAAAAAAAAAAACAGTAATAACTAATGATCTTTGCAATGGAAGTGAATCAATCAAAACTAACTTTAGCTGGACAATAACTTTATTCTAGAGCTGCTGTCAAGCCACAACAATCTCTGTTACTTTAATTTCCTATTATATCTGTAAAGCTGCTTTGAAACAATCTATATTGTTAAAAGCGCTATATAAATGAAGGTGACTTGACTTGACAGCCCTTACGAAAAAAAAGTATACTTCAAGTTCATTTTATGAAGTATACTTGAGTAATGTTCAAGTATATTTTTAATTATACCATGGTCTAGGTGAATACTCGATTCTGATTAGCTGCAGGGTGTCCGTTAAAAAGTGATAATGTACACCTAGGAAAGGCGTCCCGTCAATTTGCCTGATGACAGTTCTTAATGATTGCGCTGGCTCAAACGCTAAATGGTAACCATGGCAACGGAGACTTAACGTTATTTCAGTTGACTCATCGCAACAGCAAAACAGACAAAACATGAGTGATTTTATCATTTCTTTTAATATATTTGGTGAGTTTGACAACTTTGAAGACTGGGATGCAGCATTAGAAAAAGAGAGAATAGAATATGAAAAGAAAAAGGAGAAGCTACACAAGGAGGTGACACCGGAAGAATTGAACGAATTAGAGGATGACAAGGACGAGATGAACACAAAGAAAATCACGAAATGGGCAGTTAAAACGTTAAGAGACTTCCTGGCTGACAAAAACATGGACATCAACTTTAAAAGCTACACTGCGGCTACTCTCAACGACGTTTTGCGACTGTTTTATGCGTCTGTCCAGTCGCCCAAAGAAGGAGGAGAATACAGTGTTGCCAGTTTGAGGAGTCTGAGAGCCGGTATTAACCGCCATTTCAGTGATGTCAACATCATTAGTGACACTGTGTTCAAGACCAGTAATGCGGTTTTTAAGGCGATACTGAAGCGTTATAGAAAGAGTGGGAAGGACACCAGCTTCCACCATCCTCGCATCACTGAGTCGGATCTTCAGACAATCAGATGTTCATCTGCACTGTCTCCCGATACGCCCCTCGGCCTCGCCAGAAAGGTGTGGTTTGACATCCAGCTGTGTTTTGCTCGGCGTGGCAGGGAGGGGAGCCGAGAGCTGACCATGACATCTTTCGTAATCCAAAGAGACGAGCATGGCGTTGAATACATCAGTTTAGCTCATAATCCTCAGACAAAAAAACATAAAGATCCGAACGACCCGCACAAGGAAAACCTACGAGGCTTCATGTTCGCCAGGCCCGGGGATCCTCTGTGTCCAGTAAAAAGTTTTAAAAGTTACATCTCCAAGTGTCTACCAGATGCAAAATCGTTTTATCTCCACCCGAAGCGCTCCATCACTGTGGCATCTGATGTGTGGTACTCCAGGGAGCCAATGGGTGTCCACTACCTGGGGAACATGCTGAAAAAAATCAGCGAGGAGGTCTGTACACTAGCTTCATTCTAATAATAATGCAGCCGTATAACCCCTCTTCTGTCCTCACTAATATAACCTGTTTATCCTTGTTTCTTTCAGGTAGGTCTGTCGCAGGTTTACACCAACCACAGCCTCTGGAGCACAGCTGTCGGTCGTCTTTCTGACGCCGGGCTGGAAACTCGCCAGATCATGTCGGTGACGGGGCATCGTTGTGAGAGCAGCCTGCAGGCTTACTGGGCTCCGTCAGTACATGACAGACGAGAATGGAGCAACATTTTGTCATCTCTCAATGTCCCAAGCAGTGGTGATAGCGAGCCACAAACTTTAAATCTCCGTCCATCAAATGCCACGACGATGGACATGCCAATATCGCTATCAAATTTTACAATTAATGGAAATGTAGCATTTAATTTTAAATAGTGTGTAAGTTACATCTGGCATAGGCCTACTGCCATTGCCTGTCTTTCTGTCTTGCTTGCTTTCCTTTCAACACGTGAGTGAATGGTTGACAGTATTTGCTGTAGGCCTAATAAAAACGATTTAGGAAACTATCTGTGAGTATTGACTCTTTGAAACAAAGTTTCGCATCATCCTTTGGACACACACAAGCGGTAAGTGGTGCACTGGCCTTCTGAAATGATAATTTGTATCACGTAACGTAAGGTAGAGCCATCATCTCACTTCCCATCACTGATCAACTGCTGCGGTCGGGTCGCTGTGGCCACGTTGCTTGGCAACGCTTGTATACGGGAGATATTAAATAGTGCGCTCGACTTAATAAATAAAAACCCTCACGATTTTTACTCTAAAACACATTAAAGTATTATTAATTGATTAAATATTTCTTTCTTTCGTAAGTGACCATGGTATAAGCGGGTTAATGCCCTTCGAGGTGTCCATTGTCAGGTATTAATGGACTTCGGCGGAGGCCGAAGCGCGTCGGACGGTTCACGCCTCGCCGTCGTCCATTAATACCTGATAATGGACACCTCATCGGGCATTAACCCTTACGTATACTTTATGTAGTAAGTATACTAATGTCAATATGTACTAGTAGTAAACTTGTAAGTGTACTATTTTAATACCGCTTGGTACTAGAAGATGTCATAGCGCCCCCTACCGTATACCAGTGAAAACATGGATAGCTGGAAAATTCAGTCAATGGTGGGGAAAAGTTGAATTAAAGTAAATTCCTATGTACACCAGTGGACTAGCCTACACAAAAATTCAGATACGCAGAATTAGAAACATATCTGTTTTATATCAATATTTTAATCAATATTTTCAAACAAAGTTTCATAAGACTGTATATGAAAAACGATGTAAAAAAAGTATATTTAATAGGCTACTCAATCAAAAGAGTTAACACAACTACAAGCCAAGTATACTTTGAATAATTCAACTTTTAAGTATATCTCGATCAAAAGATTGAGTACAAGTATAGGCCAAATACACTTAAGTGTATTTAAGTATATTTTTGAGAAGTATATAAAATGTAGACTGAAAGTATGCTTTCTTCTTTTTAGTTGAAAAGAAGTATACTAATAGAACCCTGAATAAACTTATTTTCCATGCTTATTTTATTTACTCTATAAGCTCTTCCACCCGAAAGTTTGTTACTATATAAAGCTGAACATGTTAGTTTATACGACAGTGTGTAATATTATGTTTTTAAAAAAGTATTTAATAAGCTACTCAATCAAAATAGTAAACACAAGTACAAGCCAAGAATACTTAGAATACTTAATTATACTTTTAAGTATATCTCGATCAACAAGTAGAGGCCAAATATACTTAGACTTTTCTGTCAGTATAAGTCAAGTATACTTAAGTGGAATTTGAAGTATATTTCTGAGAAGTACATAAAGTATATTTCTGAGAAGTATATAAAAAGTAGACTGAAAGTATACTTTCTTATTTTTTAGTTTAAAAGAAGTATACTAATAGCACACTTGAATAAACTTCTTTTTCGTAAGGGAGTGGAAGCATGCTGGGTAAATAACCCAGTGATCGATGGGTTAAAACCATCCTCTGCTAAGAATACTTAACTTATATACATGTATATTCCTCTGTTTAACCAGGAGAATATCCCATTGAGACACAACATCTCTTCTTCCAGGGAGACCGGCATGGCTCAAAATGGCAGCAACAACAAATAGTTTACAATCACACTAAATAATACAATAACTACAACAAAAGCATAACAGTTTTACAACAGAAAATACAACAGTTATTTAAAACAAGCGCAAGTCTCCTTCAAAACAGTTTCCAATGAAGCTATAAAAACATTTACTGTAGGAAGAGTTTTTAAGGGCCAGTTGCAGACTGCCTCTACTTTCCCTCGTCCCCTGTGTTCACTGATGCTATATCAAAAGAACTGGACTGATGACTGGTGAAAAGTACACTTTTCTGCTTTGAAGAAGAGCTGGAATTCAAAGCATGCTGGGAATGTTCATCCAGGGTCTGTGAGTACACTAAGATTTTATCAGTGTAGACCAGCATGAAGTGGTGTAGGTACTCATGGAGAACCTCATGCGTTGACGAGTCCATACGGCATGACCAGATACTTGTAATGGCCTGTGGGAGTCACAAAAGCAGTCTTCCATTCGTCCCTCTCACATATCCAGATGAGGTTGTAGGCACTCCTTAGGTCCAATTGTGAACAGTGTCCCTCCTCTTAATTGTTCCAGGGCAGCTGGGAAGAGGATACCGGAAATTTATTTTATTTAGTGCATGGTAGTCTATGCAAGGCCCCAAGTCTCTGTTCTTCTTAGACGCAAAGATAAAACTGGAAGAAGCAGTGGATGTAGAAGGGCAGATTTTGTCATGGGGCACGTTATTTCTTGAACCTGGCATTAATGAATTCCTAAATATTAAAAAATTATCCAATTATATAAAAGCAACTGTTACATCCGCCAGCTGCACGTGCCCTTTTACGCCAGCAGAGGGCACTCTTACTGCACACTTTATCATCATTGCAATGTCATCATGTGCGGCTGTTTTTCTCATCATCTCATTATCTCTTTGTCTATTTATACCAGTTCAGTTGTTTGTAACTTCGAAGCCTTGACTTGTGTATCACAGCATTACTGAGCATTTCCTTGTTTTCTGTTGTTCCTGGAGGTTTGATTTCTGATTAACTGTGCTCTGACCATTTGCCTGTTTTATGGACTGTGACTTTGGATTGTGCTATCAATAAACTGCGTTTGGATCCTCAATCACTGTGCTCAGTGCTGTCCGTAACAGCAACAATAAAACTTGGTTAATATAAAATGAAATATACACATCTTATATTCCTTATATCCCTTGACACGCAGGTGTGGGAAAGGTGACACAAGTGCTTTCCTTTTGAGCATTTTTTTTCTTTTTGTAGATACATATAAATAAAAAGAAACGACTCACAAATCATGGATTATTATTATTATATATTATATTTTTAAATAATAATAGAAAATAGAAAAATACAAATTATAGAAAATGATAGAAATAGTAATACAAGTAGGTAACATACAATACACACACACACACACACACACACACACACACACACACACACATATATATATATATATATATATATATATACATACATACATACATATTTAATAGAATATATACATATACATTATCATGTATTAACCAGGAGGTAGGGTTTTAGGAGACTTAAAGTAAGCCATTTACTGAAGAAATGACTTTTTCCAGTTTCAGAAAAAAACATGGTATCCACCAGCCATTGAGATGTTGTTGTAGGCTTATTAGATTTCCAGTGGAGTATAATATGGCATCTAGCTAACAAGGAGGTAAAGTATAAAAACATCCAGTTGTTTGGAATTAAACTGAGACCAGATTTTTGGTACCCAAAAGATTGCTATGGCGGGGCAAACATCAATTCACATTTTTAACACTTTAGATATAGCTGTAAAATAACTGACCCCAACATTTTGCAATATAGGACAAGTAAAAAAACTATGATTCAAATTGCTCAAAGCAGCATGACATCTGTCACATCTTTCTTCAATATTAGGAAATATTTTAGATAACCTGACCTTGTAAAAATTAATTCTGTATAGTACTTTAAATTGAATGAGGCCAAGATGTGCACAAACTGTACTAGAACGTATTCTCCCACACTCCACCACTCACACGCTCTTTTAATTCTGTCAATAGAACAGTCATTTAAATCTAAAAGACAACCCTAAATTCTTGAAACTTGTGACTTGTGATGCGGATTGAGTTGCAGAAATCCTTCCCATACTAGCATCAGTGGCAGAGATGGGTAATAAGGTAGCAGATCAGTGTCTAATCTGTAAAAACCGATACAAGTGGGACTCTGACAACTCCAAATCAGAAGATGACTGTACATAACTACAAAATGTGCCATCTCTGTACAGGTCTTGAAAACATATCAAGCCTTTTGCTTGTCACTACTTAAATACAGGATCAGAAAGAGATGGGGGAAACATATGATTCTCCAATAGTGGCATCAATGTTGAGGCAGAAGTCCATTTAAAGTGTCGCCTAAACTGGCACCAAATCCGAAGTGTAGATACAATGCAAGTTCCGTCGTTATCAGCATAGTTTAACGAGTTCAAAACATAGTTCCAATGAACATTCGCAAACAGCATCACAAAGTTGTGTTGTTTGGAACGACAGCTCTCGACCTGTGGTTAGAAGCATAGTTTCTTGTTTGCATGACATGTGGACTCAATAAATCCTTATCTTGAACAAAATAAGCAATCTGACTTTCAGTACAATCTCTATATTTTGTTTAGAATACATACAAATTTCATTTACGTCTTTTAGTTTGTCAAGAGATTTAAAGCGTCGTTCTTGAATAGTGCGCATGTACGAACGTGCACTAACACGTAAGAACGAGCCTATGATTGAATCTGGACATAAAGCAAAATAACTGTGAAATATGAGAAAAAGTCCTCAGATGACATCATGATAATTTATAGCAAAACATCTAGCATTAATTTGATTTGATATGCTGAAACCATAATCATTTTCAGCAGATCTCATCTGTGACAGAAGACCACTTCATGAGTACCTAAACGCAAGTCCTTTTGAAAGCACCTGTGAATGAGAACTATTCTAAGGCTGGTAAGAGATGGAAGATGAGGAACATTTATTGATCTTGAGTAAAAACCCTTTTTACGAGGGGCACATAATATGGGGCTGCACAAAGATGAGAAGATTCATAATGACAGGGGATTTGCCTTGAGCTTACAATTGCCATCAGTAATGTGGATTAGCAGAAGTGACTAGGGATGGGGCCGATCCGATCCAGTATCGGTATTGGGACCCGATACCAGCGTAATTCACGTATCGGATTTTCCCGATCCAACCTGCGGAGATATCCGATATCCATGAGTCATGTCTGCGCTTTAACGTTGTCTGCTGAAATGACTCCAAAAGTGATTCCCACCGGCGAGTCTGCTAGCTGGCTGCAAACTGCGGAATGGATTTCCTGAACGGAGACGCGGCTCAATGAGACACAGAGTTATGAGAGAAATCCGTTCCGCAGTTTGCGGCTAGCCAACATGTCCGCGGCGCTTTGTGTAAATACTTCACACTGGAAACACCGTAGAGCAAGACAGCTAAATGCAATGTTTGCAAAGCCGTGATTCAGAGCTCTTTAACCCCCTGAGGTCGGCTATCGCGCCGGCGCGATAGGCTCGTTTTTTTTCTGTATGAGTGCAAAAAAAAAAAAAAAAAAAAGATTAATTTTTATCTTATATGCTTGTGTTATACATCAATCTATCCTGTTAAGTGTGTATTATTTTTGTGTACACTCACAATAACAACAAAGTGTTGTGCTTTTCGCCAAATAAAGAAAAATAAACATGATGCGAGTTCTGCCTCCTCTCTGTCAGTGTAGTCCATTCTGAAACGCGTCCGAAAATGAACCATAACTCAGCGAATACTCAGTCAAACAGGCATACAGACACACAGGCATGAAGCTTGAATTCTCTCCTTTTAAATGAAGTAATATATATAAAAAACAAATATTCGCAGCTTGTGAAATCTGTATTAAAAGAGAGCGATTCCAGTCGAGCTAATTAGAGCTCATTCAGATGTAATGTGACCCCGCCCCGGAGCGCGCGCGCTATTCAAACGCAAATGTCTGAGGCAATCCGCGCAATTCTGTGAACTGTGAACGCCCCCATATCAGCTCGAGAAAACACATCAGATCATTGTACTTGTTTACACAGTCTCGCAGCGCTGTGAGGAATAATACTATAATGGAAAATTTACCTCAGAAGTACAAGGAGTAACAGATCCGAGGCTATGGAATAATGTAGTAAGTTTTTTTTTCATTCTCAAGTGCGGCGCGTTTCTGTGCACGAACGAATGAATGAACGGCAGAGATGCCGCTGTTTACCACAACTGGCAAAAGACGGTTTAAATTTGAATTGTTTCTGTCTGTGAATGTTTCGCTTTTAGCAAACTGTATTGCTATAGGCTACTGAGTAAAAATCGAGTGAAATAAAATGCATTTGTATAAGCAACGTATTAAACTGCAAATTAACATTTATATTTCTTATTATAAAAACGAAAGTTACTATGTTACAGACATATGAAAGACAACATTTCATTGATTAGTTTTGAATAGATTATACATTTTCACTGTAAAATATCTGCCACCTCAAATAAGCTTTTGTTTGACAATATTTGCTCATATGTTAAATATAGTATGTTTTGTCAAAAATAAAGTAATCAAATAATATGTTATAGTGTTTATTCCAATGTAGCCTAGGCTATATTCAAGTAATGAATCCTTAACTTTGAAATATGTATGATAAATGTATACTTTAGTTTTTACAAATAAAAATTACGCTTGAATTGTTGTTGTAATTGTAACCTTTTTAATAAAAAAAAATACAAGGTAGATGTAAACAAACTAATAAAAGGTAAATATAAGCCTTTTCTTTAAAATAATATTGTATTTTGTTTTATTAGTGACAAATTTGGGGAGAGGATAAATATTCCAAAACTGAAAATACAGTATGAGAATTAACTGCACAATTACTAGACATGTTTTCCTTTTCATATTATAGGCCAATACTAGATGCTTCCAACTGTTGCTCCTGCATTCTTTCTTGTGACACACCTGAATGAATGCCTCATTAGGTATGCGGCCCCATTGTCTCCAGGTGCAAACCACTAAATATGCATGATCGTTGACGCCCACTCCGCATATTGACTTTCCAGACAGAAAGTGTTTTGTAAAATTTAAATCAATGTATTGTGTTATGTGAATGATTAGGCAGGATAATTTTCACATACTTTTGAAGAAAAAACACATGGCAACGACATCCATTAGTCAAAAGTCTTATTGACACATATTTACTATGTGTTTTGTGGCCTTATTTCAGAAACTTTAGTTTTTAGTTTTTAAAAAAAACATGCATAAACATTATTCTCTCAAAAATACAAACATGTACATGCAAGTTGTTCACATATTATGGTAGCCCTGTTTGTGCTAAATAGAGTGAATTTACACCTTTGCCATTAATATGTTTATAAGCAACTGAAAAAAGCACAAATGTCAGGGCATGTCAGAACATCTCAAGGACCCCAAAAACACCCTAGACCTCAGAGGGTTAAAGCTCCCTCGCGTCGTACAACACAGCGAACGCAATCAAACATTTAAAAAAGCACCACGTTACTGTGCGTTCACACCAAACGCGAATAGCGCGTCAAATTCGCGTCTAGTTGGACGCTTGAATATTTTGAATCCATTCGCGCGTCCAGTGCGAAATTGACGCGCGTCTGAGGTGAAATCTGTCTGTTCGCAAGATGCTGATGTTGATCGAGCATTCATCGAGAGAGTTACTGCATCGGAGCGAGGATCACCCTTCAGATAGTGTGTGTGTGTAAGATGTTTACACTTGCACTTTTCTTATATTTCAAGACTCAAGTATTTGACATTTTGTGAATGTAATAAATATTGACATTACAATCAATTTGAAACCCTTAAAGTTGCATATTTGGTTTCAGAATGGGATTTTTCCTGTTAACAGGATTTCCTGTTTTTTTTTTTAACTTCCTTTTCTGACTTTATAACTTACGTCAAGTTGCCTTTTGGGACATACATGCATAGGCCTACATACATATCATACTTGCATGTTGAGAGAAGTTTATTTCAGAATTATATAAAATAAACAATAATGATAACAAAAATATTAAAGCAAACACAGCTCTGGTATCGGAATAGTATCGGTATCGGCCGATATCTAAATTCAGGTATCGGGATCGGATCGGAAGTGAAAAAATGTGGATCGGTGCATCCCTAGAAGTGACATGATAAAACTTTAAAAAACCAGACCACTGGCACAGCAGAAGTCAATTTCTGCATTGGCCGGGAATCGGACCCAGGTCTCCCGCGTGGCAGGCGAGAATTCTACCACTGAACCACCAATGCTCAGCCTCCTCAAAAAGACACGAACCTGTGTGATCGATATGAACAGGGAGTGAAGGGATGCTTCCTGGTAAGAGATGGAAGATGAGGAACATTTATTGATCTTGAGTAAAAACTCTTTTTACGAGGGACACATAATATGGGGCTGCACAATGATGAGAAGATTAATAATGACAGGGGATTTGCCTTGAGCTTACAATTGCCATCAGTAATGTGGATTAGCAGAAGTGACATGATAATACTTTAAAGAACCAGACCACTGGCACACCAGAAGTCAATTTCTGCATTGGCCGGGAATCGGACCCGGGTAAAAAACCTTTTTACGAGGGGCACATAATATGGGGCTGCACAATGATGAGAAGATTCATAATGACAGGGGATTTGCCTTGAGCTTACAATTGCCATCAGTAATGTGGATTAGCAGAAGTGACATGATAATACTTTAAAGAACCAGACCACTGGCACACCAGAAGTCAATTTCTGCATTGGCCGGGAATCGGACCCGGGTCTCCCGCGTGGCAGGCGAGAATTCTACCACTGAACCACCAATGCTCGGCCTCCTCAAAAAGACACGAACCTGTGTGATTGATATGAACAGGGAGTGAAGGTATGCTTCCTGGTAAGAGATGGAAGATGAGGAACATTTATTGATCTTGAGTAAAAACCCTTTTTAAGAGGGGCACATAATATGGGGCTGCACAAAGATGAGAAGATTCATAATGACAGAATGACAGGGGATTTACCTTGAGCTTACAATTGCCATCAGTAATGTGGATTATCAGAAGTGACATGATAATACTTTAAAGAACCAGACCACTGGCACACCAGAAGTCAATTTCTGCATTGGTCGGGAATCGGACCCGGGTCTCCCGCATGGCAGGCGAGAATTCTACCACTGAACCACCAATGCACGGCCTCCTCAAAAAGTCACGCCCCTGTGTGATCGATACGAACAGGGAGTGAAGGTATGCTTCCTGGTAAGAGATGGAAGATGAGGAACATTTATTGATCTTGAGTAAAAACTCTTTTTACGAGGGGCACATAATATGGGGCTGCACAATGATGAGAAGATTCATAATGACAGGGGATTTGCCTTGAGCTTACAATTACCATCAGTAATGTAGATTAGCAGAAGTGACACGATAATACTTTAAAGAACCAGACCACTGGCACACCAGAAGTCAATTTCTGCATTGGCCGGGAATCGGACCCGGGTCTCCCGCATGGCAGGCAAGAATTCTACCACTGAACCACCAATGAACGGCCTCCTCAAAAAGTCACGCCCCTGTGTGATCGATACGAACAGGGAGTGAAGGTATGCTTCCTGGTAAGAGATGGAAGATGAGGAACATTTATTGATCTTGAGTAAAAACTCTTTTTACGAGGGGCACATAATATGGGGCTGCACAATGATGAGAAGATTCATAATGACGGGATTTGCCTTGAGCTTACAATTACCATCAGTAATGTAGATTAGCAGAAGTGACATGTTAAAACTTTAAAGAACCAGACCACTGGCACACCAGAAGTCAATTTCTGCATTGGCCGGGAATCGGACCCGGGTCTCCCGCGTGGCAGGCGAGAATTCTACCACTGAACCACCAATGCTCGGCCTCCTCAAAAAGACACGCCCTTGTGTGATTGATATGAACAGGGAGTGAAGGTATGCTTCCTGGTAAGAGATGGAAGATGAGGAACATTTATTGATCTTGAGTAAAAACCCTTTTTAAGAGGGGCACATAATATCGGGCTGCACAAAGATGAGAAGATTCATAATGACAGAATGACAGGGGATTTGCCTTGAGCTTACAATTGCCATCAGTAATGTGGATTAGCAGAAGTGACATGATAATACTTTAAAGAACCAGACCACTGGCACACCAGAAGTCAATTTCTGCATTGGCCGGGAATCGGACCCAGGTCTCCCGCGTGGCAGGCGAGAATTCTACCACTGAACCACCAATGCTCGGCCTCCTCAAAAAGACACGAACCTGTGTGATCGATATGAACAGGGAGTGAAGGTATGCTTCCTGGTAAGAGATGGAAGATGAGGAACATTTATTGATCTTGAGTAAAAACTCTTTTTACGAGGGACACATAATATGGGGCTGCACAATGATGAGAAGATTAATAATGACAGGGGATTTGCCTTGAGCTTACAATTGCCATCAGTAATGTGGATTAGCAGAAGTGACATGATAAAACTTAAAAGAACCAGACCACTGGCACACCAGAAGTCAATTTCTGCATTGGCCGGGAATCGGACCCGGGTAAAAAACCTTTTTACGAGGGGCACATAATATGGGGCTGCACAATGATGAGAAGATTCATAATGACAGGGGATTTGCCTTGAGCTTACAATTGCCATCAGTAATGTGGATTAGCAGAAGTGACATGATAATACTTTAAAGAACCAGACCACTGGCACACCAGAAGTCAATTTCTGCATTGGCCGGGAATCGGACCCGGGTAAAAAACCTTTTTACGAGGGGCACATAATATGGGGCTGCACAATGATGAGAAGATTCATAATGACAGGGGATTTGCCTTGAGCTTACAATTGCCATCAGTAATGTGGATTAGCAGAAGTGACATGATAATACTTTAAAGAACCAGACCACTGGCACACCAGAAGTCAATTTCTGCATTGGCCGGGAATCGGACCCGGGTAAAAACCCTTTTTACGAGGGGCACATAATATGGGGCTGCACAATGATGAGAAGATTCATAATGACAGGGGATTTGCCTTGAGCTTACAATTGCCATCAGTAATGTAGATTAGCAGAAGTGACATATTAAAACTTTAAAGAACCAGACCACTGGCACACCAGAAGTCAATTTGTGCATTGGCCGGGAATCTGACCCGGGTCTCCCGCGTGGCAGGCGAGAATTCTACCACTGAACCACCAATGCTCGGCCTCCTCAAAAAGACACGCCCTTGTGTGATTGATATGAACAGGGAGTGAAGGTATGCTTCCTGGTAGGAGATGGAAGATGAGGAACATTTATTGATCTGGAGTAAAAACCCTTTTTAAGAGGGGCACATAATATGGGGCTGCACAAAGATGAGAAGATTCATAATGACAGAATGACAGGGGATTTGCCCTGAGCTTACAATTGCCATCAGTAATGTGGATTAGCAGAAGTGACATGATAATACTTTAAAGAACCAGACCACTGGCACACCAGAAGTCAATTTCTGCATTGGTCGGGAATCGGACCCGGGTCTCCCGCGTGGCGGGCGAGAATTCTACCACTGAACCACCAATGCTCGGCCTCCTCAAAAAGACACGAACCTGTGTGATCGATATGAACAGGGAGTGAAGGTATGCTTCCTGGTAAGAGATGGAAGATGAGGAACATTTATTGATCTTGAGTAAAAACTCTTTTTACGAGGGGCACATAATATGGGGCTGCACAATGATGAGAAGATTCATAATGACAGGGGATTTGCCTTGAGCTTACAATTGCCATCAGTAATGTAGATTAGCAGAAGTGACATATTAAAACTTTAAAGAACCAGACCACTGGCACACCAGAAGTCAATTTGTGCATTGGCCGGGAATCTGACCCGGGTCTCCCGCGTGGCAGGCGAGAATTCTACCACTGAACCACCAATGCTCAGCCTCCTCAAAAAGACACGCCCTTGTGTGATTGATATGAACAGGGAGTGAAGGTATGCTTCCTGGTAAGAGATGGAAGATGAGGAACATTTATTGATCTTGAGTAAAAACTCTTTTTAAGAGGGGCACATAATATGGGGCTGCACAAAGATGAGAAGATTCATAATGACAGGGGATTTGCCTTGAGCTTACAATTGCCATCAGTAATGTGGATTAGCAGAAGTGACATGATAAAACTTAAAAGAACCAGACCACTGGCACACCAGAAGTCAATTTCTGCATTGGCCGGGAATCGGACCCGGGTAAAAACCCTTTTTACGAGGGGCACATAATATGGGGCTGCACAATGATGAGAAGATTCATAATGACAGGGGATTTGCCTTGAGCTTACAATTGCCATCAGTAATGTGGATTAGCAGAAGTGACATGATAATACTTTAAAGAACCAGACCACTGGCACACCAGAAGTCAATTTCTGCATTGGCCGGGAATCGGACCCGGGTCTCCCGCGTGGCGGGCGAGAATTCTACCACTGAACCACCAATGCTCGGCCTCCTCAAAACGACACGCCCCTGTGTGATCGATATGAACAGGGAGTGAAGGTATGCTTCCTGGTAAGAGATGGAAGATGAGGAACATTTATTGATCTTGAGTAAAAATTCTTTTTAAGAGGGGCACATAATATGGGGCTGCACAAAGATGAGAGGATTCATAATGACAGAATGACAGGGGATTTGCCTTGAGCTTACAATTGCCATCAGTAATGTGGATTAGCAGAAGTGACATGATAATACTTTAAAGAACCAGACCACTGGCACACCAGAAGTCAATTTCTGCATTGGCCGGGAATCGGACCCGGGTCTCCCGCGTGGCAGGCGAGAATTCTACCACTGAACCACCAATGCTCGGCCTCCTCAAAAAGACACGAACCTGTGTGATCGATATGAACAGGGAGTGAAGGTATGCTTCCTGGTAAGAGATGGAAGATGAGGAACATTTATTGATCTTGAGTAAAAACTCTTTTTACGAGGGGCACATAATATGGGGCTGCACAATGATGAGAAGATTCATAATGACGGGATTTGCCTTGAGCTTACAATTGCCATCAGTAATGTAGATTAGCAGAAGTGACATGTTAAAACTTTAAAGAACCAGACCACTGGCACACCAGAAGTCAATTTCTGCATTGGCCGGGAATCGGACCCAGGTCTCCCGCGTGGCAGGCGAGAATTCTACCACTGAACCACCAATGCTCGGCCTCCTCAAAAAGACACGAACCTGTGTGATCGATATGAACAGGGAGTGAAGGTATGCTTCCTGGTAAGAGATGGAAGATGAGGAACATTTATTGATCTTGAGTAAAAACTCTTTTTACGAGGGGCACATAATATGGGGCTGCACAATGATGAGAAGATTCATAATGACAGGGGATTTGCCTTGAGCTTACAATTGCCATCAGTAATGTGGATTAGCAGAAGTGACATGATAATACTTTAAAGAACCAGACCACTGGCACACCAGAAGTCAATTTCTGCATTGGCCGGGAATCGGACCCGGGTCTCCCGCGTGGCGGGCGAGAATTCTACCACTGAACCACCAATGCTCGGCCTCCTCAAAAAGACACGCCCCTGTGTGATCGATATGAACAGGGAGTGAAGGTATGCTTCCTGGTAAGAGATGGAAGATGAGGAACATTTATTGATCTTGAGTAAAAACTCTTTTTAAGAGGGGCACATAATATGGGGCTGCACAAAGATGAGAAGATTCATAATGACAGAATGACAGGGGATTTGCCTTGAGCTTACAATTGCCATCAGTAATGTGGATTAGCAGAAGTGACATGATAATACTTTAAAGAACCAGACCACTGGCACACCAGAAGTCAATTTCTGCATTGGCCGGGAATCGGACCCGGGTCTCCCGCGTGGCAGGCGAGAATTCTACCACTGAACCACCAATGCTCGGCCTCCTCAAAAAGACACGAACCTGTGTGATCGATATGAACAGGGAGTGAAGGTATGCTTCCTGGTAAGAGATGGAAGATGAGGAACATTTATTGATCTTGAGTAAAAACTCTTTTTACGAGGGGCACATAATATGGGGCTGCACAATGATGAGAAGATTCATAATGACGGGATTTGCCTTGAGCTTACAATTGCCATCAGTAATGTAGATTAGCAGAAGTGACATGTTAAAACTTTAAAGAACCAGACCACTGGCACACCAGAAGTCAATTTCTGCATTGGCCGGGAATCGGACCCGGGTCTCCCGCGTGGCAGGCGAGAATTCTACCACTGAACCACCAATGCTCGGCCTCCGCAAAACGACACGCCCCTGTGTGATCGATATGAACAGGGAGTGAAGGTATGCTTCCTGGTAAGAGATGGAAGATGAGGAACATTTATTGATCAGGGGCCGTATTCACAAAGAATTTTAAGGCTAAAAGTAGCTCCTAACTGGCGAATTTAGGAGCAACTCCTAAAAATAATGGGCGTGTCACTCGTAACTTTAGGACTCCTAATTTTTTTGACTAAGAGTAATTCACGAAGCATTTTAGCCCTAAAAGTAGCACCTAAGCCTGGGACAGCTTAAAAGAAGTCGAGAGGACTCCTAACTCATTAAGACCTATTCACAAACCGCTTTTTGTGGCATTTCACGTTGCGATGTTTTGAAATGCGTATGCGGCGGCTACAGGAGCTTCCAATCGCGAGGGAACAATTTTGCATTGGATGCCATAACGCCACCAACAACAACCAAAACTAGGCTACTCATTGTATAAACTAATTGTAACGTTTCATTGTGAATCAAATAAAAATGTTCTTCTCTTTGCAAACGTAGGCAGAGGCATATAGTGACAGATTAATTCAATAATGTTGCAAAGATATTGCATCAATCCATATGTTTCATTAGGCTACTAGGCTATTTGTTTTGCCTTACTCTTTATTCATTTAGGCTATTTATTCAGTTATTCATCATCTTCCGTCCTTCACACTACTTGTGTAGCGCACGCATTCTCAGACCTGTCACCTGTCACTCATCATCGTAGGGGAGGTGTTTGGAATCATTCCCGCGTTACAATCATCAGCCAATCAAGGTGGTCACTTCAGTCAAGCTCGTGCATGAGTAATGATGTCATCCATAGCAACGAAGACTCACTCTTAGTTTAGGAGTTGTTTTTTTTCTTTACTAAGAGTAGGTCTGAAAGGCGTTGTGAATAACTTTTAAGAGAAAACTCCTAACTAAAATCTTTTAGTGCGATTTAGGAGTACTCCTAGTGGTAAGATAAAATGCTTTGTGAATACGGCCCCTGGAGTAAAAACCCTTTTTAAGAGGGGCACATAATATGGGGCTGCACAAAGATGAGAAGATTCATAATGACAGAATGACAGGGGATTTGCCTTGAGCTTACAATTGCCATCAGTAATGTGGATTAGCAGAAGTGACATGATAATACTTTAAAGAACCAGACCACTGGCACACCAGAAGTCAATTTCTGCATTGGCCGGGAATCGGACCCGGGTCTCCCGCGTGGCGGGCGAGAATTCTACCACTGAACCACCAATGCTCGGCCTCCTCAAAACGACACGCCCCTGTGTGATCGATATGAACAGGGAGTGAAGGTATGCTTCCTGGTAAGAGATGGAAGATGAGGAACATTTATTGATCTTGAGTAAAAATTCTTTTTAAGAGGGGCACATAATATGGGGCTGCACAAAGATGAGAGGATTCATAATGACAGAATGACAGGGGATTTGCCTTGAGCTTACAATTGCCATCAGTAATGTGGATTAGCAGAAGTGACATGATAATACTTTAAAGAACCAGACCACTGGCACACCAGAAGTCAATTTCTGCATTGGCCGGGAATCGGACCCGGGTCTCCCGCGTGGCAGGCGAGAATTCTACCACTGAACCACCAATGCTCGGCCTCCTCAAAAAGACACGAACCTGTGTGATCGATATGAACAGGGAGTGAAGGTATGCTTCCTGGTAAGAGATGGAAGATGAGGAACATTTATTGATCTTGAGTAAAAACTCTTTTTACGAGGGGCACATAATATGGGGCTGCACAATGATGAGAAGATTCATAATGACGGGATTTGCCTTGAGCTTACAATTGCCATCAGTAATGTAGATTAGCAGAAGTGACATGTTAAAACTTTAAAGAACCAGACCACTGGCACACCAGAAGTCAATTTCTGCATTGGCCGGGAATCGGACCCAGGTCTCCCGCGTGGCAGGCGAGAATTCTACCACTGAACCACCAATGCTCGGCCTCCTCAAAAAGACACGAACCTGTGTGATCGATATGAACAGGGAGTGAAGGTATGCTTCCTGGTAAGAGATGGAAGATGAGGAACATTTATTGATCTTGAGTAAAAACTCTTTTTACGAGGGGCACATAATATGGGGCTGCACAATGATGAGAAGATTCATAATGACAGGGGATTTGCCTTGAGCTTACAATTGCCATCAGTAATGTGGATTAGCAGAAGTGACATGATAATACTTTAAAGAACCAGACCACTGGCACACCAGAAGTCAATTTCTGCATTGGCCGGGAATCGGACCCGGGTCTCCCGCGTGGCGGGCGAGAATTCTACCACTGAACCACCAATGCTCGGCCTCCTCAAAAAGACACGCCCCTGTGTGATCGATATGAACAGGGAGTGAAGGTATGCTTCCTGGTAAGAGATGGAAGATGAGGAACATTTATTGATCTTGAGTAAAAACTCTTTTTAAGAGGGGCACATAATATGGGGCTGCACAAAGATGAGAAGATTCATAATGACAGAATGACAGGGGATTTGCCTTGAGCTTACAATTGCCATCAGTAATGTGGATTAGCAGAAGTGACATGATAATACTTTAAAGAACCAGACCACTGGCACACCAGAAGTCAATTTCTGCATTGGCCGGGAATCGGACCCGGGTCTCCCGCGTGGCAGGCGAGAATTCTACCACTGAACCACCAATGCTCGGCCTCCTCAAAAAGACACGAACCTGTGTGATCGATATGAACAGGGAGTGAAGGTATGCTTCCTGGTAAGAGATGGAAGATGAGGAACATTTATTGATCTTGAGTAAAAACTCTTTTTACGAGGGGCACATAATATGGGGCTGCACAATGATGAGAAGATTCATAATGACGGGATTTGCCTTGAGCTTACAATTGCCATCAGTAATGTAGATTAGCAGAAGTGACATGTTAAAACTTTAAAGAACCAGACCACTGGCACACCAGAAGTCAATTTCTGCATTGGCCGGGAATCGGACCCGGGTCTCCCGCGTGGCAGGCGAGAATTCTACCACTGAACCACCAATGCTCGGCCTCCGCAAAACGACACGCCCCTGTGTGATCGATATGAACAGGGAGTGAAGGTATGCTTCCTGGTAAGAGATGGAAGATGAGGAACATTTATTGATCAGGGGCCGTATTCACAAAGAATTTTAAGGCTAAAAGTAGCTCCTAACTGGCGAATTTAGGAGCAACTCCTAAAAATAATGGGCGTGTCACTCGTAACTTTAGGACTCCTAATTTTTTTGACTAAGAGTAATTCACGAAGCATTTTAGCCCTAAAAGTAGCACCTAAGCCTGGGACAGCTTAAAAGAAGTCGAGAGGACTCCTAACTCATTAAGACCTATTCACAAACCGCTTTTTGTGGCATTTCACGTTGCGATGTTTTGAAATGCGTATGCGGCGGCTACAGGAGCTTCCAATCGCGAGGGAACAATTTTGCATTGGATGCCATAACGCCACCAACAACAACCAAAACTAGGCTACTCATTGTATAAACTAATTGTAACGTTTCATTGTGAATCAAATAAAAATGTTCTTCTCTTTGCAAACGTAGGCAGAGGCATATAGTGACAGATTAATTCAATAATGTTGCAAAGATATTGCATCAATCCATATGTTTCATTAGGCTACTAGGCTATTTGTTTTGCCTTACTCTTTATTCATTTAGGCTATTTATTCAGTTATTCATCATCTTCCGTCCTTCACACTACTTGTGTAGCGCACGCATTCTCAGACCTGTCACCTGTCACTCATCATCGTAGGGGAGGTGTTTGGAATCATTCCCGCGTTACAATCATCAGCCAATCAAGGTGGTCACTTCAGTCAAGCTCGTGCATGAGTAATGATGTCATCCATAGCAACGAAGACTCACTCTTAGTTTAGGAGTTGTTTTTTTTCTTTACTAAGAGTAGGTCTGAAAGGCGTTGTGAATAACTTTTAAGAGAAAACTCCTAACTAAAATCTTTTAGTGCGATTTAGGAGTACTCCTAGTGGTAAGATAAAATGCTTTGTGAATACGGCCCCTGGAGTAAAAACCCTTTTTAAGAGGGGCACATAATATGGGGCTGCACAAAGATGAGAAGATTCATAATGACAGAATGACAGGGGATTTGCCTTGAGCTTACAATTGCCATCAGTAATGTGGATTAGCAGAAGTGACATGATAATACTTTAAAGAACCAGACCACTGGCACACCAGAAGTCAATTTCTGCATTGGCCGGGAATCGGACCCGGGTCTCCCGCGTGGCAGGCGAGAATTCTACCACTGAACCACCAATGCTCGGCCTCCTCAAAAAGACACGAACCTGTGTGATCGATATGAACAGGGAGTGAAGGTATGCTTCCTGGTAAGAGATGGAAGATGAGGAACATTTATTGATCTTGAGTAAAAACTCTTTTTACGAGGGGCACATAATATGGGGCTGCACAATGATGAGAAGATTCATAATGACGGGATTTGCCTTGAGCTTACAATTGCCATCAGTAATGTAGATTAGCAGAAGTGACATGTTAAAACTTTAAAGAACCAGACCACTGGCACACCAGAAGTCAATTTCTGCATTGGCCGGGAATCGGACCCGGGTCTCCCGCGTGGCAGGCGAGAATTCTACCACTGAACCACCAATGCTCGGCCTCCGCAAAACGACACGCCCCTGTGTGATCGATATGAACAGGGAGTGAAGGTATGCTTCCTGGTAAGAGATGGAAGATGAGGAACATTTATTGATCTGGAGTAAAAACCCTTTTTAAGAGGGGCACATAATATGGGGCTGCACAAAGATGAGAAGATTCATAATGACAGAATGACAGGGGATTTGCCTTGAGCTTACAATTGCCATCAGTAATGTGGATTAGCAGAAGTGACATGATAATACTTTAAAGAACCAGACCACTGGCACACCAGAAGTCAATTTCTGCATTGGCCGGGAATCGGACCCGGGTCTCCCGCGTGGCAGGCGAGAATTCTACCACTGAACCACCAATGCTCGGCCTCCTCAAAAAGACACGAACCTGTGTGATCGATATGAACAGGGAGTGAAGGTATGCTTCCTGGTAAGAGATGGAAGATGAGGAACATTTATTGATCTTGAGTAAAAACTCTTTTTACGAGGGGCACATAATATGGGGCTGCACAATGATGAGAAGATTCATAATGATGGGATTTGCCTTGAGCTTACAATTACCATCAGTAATGTAGATTAGCAGAAGTGACATGTTAAAACTTTAAAGAACCAGACCACTGGCACACCAGAAGTCAATTTCTGCATTGGCCGGGAATCGGACCCGGGTAAAAAACCTTTTTACGAGGGGCACATAATATGGGGCTGCACAATGATGAGAAGATTCATAATGACAGGGGATTTGCCTTGAGCTTACAATTGCCATCAGTAATGTGGATTAGCAGAAGTGACATGATAATACTTTAAAGAACCAGACCACTGGAACACCAGAAGTCAATTTCTGCATTGGCCGGGAATCGGACCGGGTAAAAACCCTTTTTACGAGGGGCACATAATATGGGGCTGCACAATGATGAGAAGATTCATAATGACAGGGGATTTGCCTTGAGCTTACAATTGCCATCAGTAATGTAGATTAGCAGAAGTGACATGTTAAAACTTTAAAGAACCAGACCACTGGCACACCAGAAGTCAATTTGTGCATTGGCCGGAAATCTGACACGGGTCTCCCGCGTGGCAGGCGAGAATTCTACCAGTGAACCACCAATGCTCGGCCTCCTCAAAAAGACACGCCCTTGTGTGATTGATATGAACAGGGAGTGAAGGTATGCTTCCTGGTAGGAGATGGAAGATGAGGAACATTTATTGATCTGGAGTAAAAACCCTTTTTAAGAGGGGCACATAATATGGGGCTGCACAAAGATGAGAAGATTCATAATGACAGAATGACAGGGGATTTGCCCTGAGCTTACAATTGCCATCAGTAATGTGGATTAGCAGAAGTGACATGATAATACTTTAAAGAACCAGACCACTGGCACACCAGAAGTCAATTTCTGCATTGGCCGGGAATCGGACCGGGTAAAAACCCTTTTTACGAGGGGCACATAATATGGGGCTGCACAATGATGAGAAGATTCATAATGACAGGGGATTTGCCTTGAGCTTACAATTGCCATCAGTAATGTAGATTAGCAGAAGTGACATGTTAAAACTTTAAAGAACCAGACCACTGGCACACCAGAAGTCAATTTGTGCATTGGCCGGAAATCTGACCCGGGTCTCCCGCGTGGCAGGCGAGAATTCTACCACTGAACCACCAATGCTCGGCCTCCTCAAAAAGACACGCCCTTGTGTGATTGATATGAACAGGGAGTGAAGGTATGCTTCCTGGTAGGAGATGGAAGATGAGGAACATTTATTGATCTGGAGTAAAAACCCTTTTTAAGAGGGGCACATAATATGGGGCTGCACAAAGATGAGAAGATTCATAATGACAGAATGACAGGGGATTTGCCCTGAGCTTACAATTGCCATCAGTAATGTGGATTAGCAGAAGTGACATGATAATACTTTAAAGAACCAGACCACTGGCACACCAGAAGTCAATTTCTGCATTGGCCGGGAATCGGACCCAGGTCTCCCGCGTGGCAGGCGAGAATTCTACCACTGAACCACCAATGCTCGGCCTCCTCAAAAAGACACAAACCTGTGTGATCGATATGAACAGGGAGTGAAGGTATGCTTCCTGGTAAGAGATGGAAGATGAGGAACATTTATTGATCTTGAGTAAAAACTCTTTTTACGAGGGGCACATAATATGGGGCTGCACAATGATGAGAAGATTCATAATGACAGGGGATTTGCCTTGAGCTTACAATTGCCATCAGTAATGTGGATTAGCAGAAGTGACATGATAATACTTTAAAGAACCAGACCACTGGCACACCAGAAGTCAATTTCTGCATTGGCTGGGAATCGGACCCGGGTCTCCCGCGTGGCGGGCGAGAATTCTACCACTGAACCACCAATGCTCGGCCTCCTCAAAAAGACACGCCCCTGTGTGATCGATATGAACAGGGAGTGAAGGTATGCTTCCTGGTAAGAGATGGAAGATGAGGAACATTTATTGATCTTGAGTAAAAACTCTTTTTAAGAGGGGCACATAATATGGGGCTGCACAAAGATGAGAAGATTCATAATGACAGAATGACAGGGGATTTGCCTTGAGCTTACAATTGCCATCAGTAATGTAGATTAGCAGAAGTGACATGTTAAAACTTTAAAGAACCAGACCACTGGCACACCAGAAGTCAATTTGTGCATTGGCCGGAAATCTGACCCGGGTCTCCCGCGTGGCAGGCGAGAATTCTACCACTGAACCACCAATGCTCGGCCTCCTCAAAAAGACACGCCCTTGTGTGATTGATATGAACAGGGAGTGAAGGTATGCTTCCTGGTAGGAGATGGAAGATGAGGAACATTTATTGATCTGGAGTAAAAACCCTTTTTAAGAGGGGCACATAATATGGGGCTGCACAAAGATGAGAAGATTCATAATGACAGAATGACAGGGGATTTGCCCTGAGCTTACAATTGCCATCAGTAATGTGGATTAGCAGAAGTGACATGATAATACTTTAAAGAACCAGACCACTGGCACACCAGAAGTCAATTTCTGCATTGGCCGGGAATCGGACCCAGGTCTCCCGCGTGGCAGGCGAGAATTCTACCACTGAACCACCAATGCTCGGCCTCCTCAAAAAGACACGAACCTGTGTGATCGATATGAACAGGGAGTGAAGGTATGCTTCCTGGTAAGAGATGGAAGATGAGGAACATTTATTGATCTTGAGTAAAAACTCTTTTTACGAGGGGCACATAATATGGGGCTGCACAATGATGAGAAGATTCATAATGACAGGGGATTTGCCTTGAGCTTACAATTGCCATCAGTAATGTGGATTAGCAGAAGTGACATGATAATACTTTAAAGAACCAGACCACTGGCACACCAGAAGTCAATTTCTGCATTGGCCGGGAATCGGACCCGGGTCTCCCGCGTGGCGGGCGAGAATTCTACCACTGAACCACCAATGCTCGGCCTCCTCAAAAAGACACGCCCCTGTGTGATCGATATGAACAGGGAGTGAAGGTATGCTTCCTGGTAAGAGATGGAAGATGAGGAACATTTATTGATCTTGAGTAAAAACTCTTTTTAAGAGGGGCACATAATATGGGGCTGCACAAAGATGAGAAGATTCATAATGACAGAATGACAGGGGATTTGCCTTGAGCTTACAATTGCCATCAGTAATGTGGATTAGCAGAAGTGACATGATAATACTTTAAAGAACCAGACCACTGGCACACCAGAAGTCAATTTCTGCATTGGCCGGGAATCGGACCCGGGTCTCCCGCGTGGCAGGCGAGAATTCTACCACTGAACCACCAATGCTCGGCCTCCTCAAAAAGACACGAACCTGTGTGATCGATATGAACAGGGAGTGAAGGTATGCTTCCTGGTAAGAGATGGAAGATGAGGAACATTTATTGATCTTGAGTAAAAACTCTTTTTACAAGGGGCACATAATATGGGGCTGCACAATGATGAGAAGATTCATAATGACGGGATTTGCCTTGAGCTTACAATTGCCATCAGTAATGTAGATTAGCAGAAGTGACATGTTAAAACTTTAAAGAACCAGACCACTGGCACACCAGAAGTCAATTTCTGCATTGGCCGGGAATCGGACCCGGGTCTCCCGCGTGGCAGGCGAGAATTCTACCACTGAACCACCAATGCTCGGCCTCCGCAAAACGACACGCCCCTGTGTGATCGATATGAACAGGGAGTGAAGGTATGCTTCCTGGTAAGAGATGGAAGATGAGGAACATTTATTGATCTGGAGTAAAAACCCTTTTTAAGAGGGGCACATAATATGGGGCTGCACAAAGATGAGAAGATTCATAATGACAGAATGACAGGGGATTTGCCTTGAGCTTACAATTGCCATCAGTAATGTGGATTAGCAGAAGTGACATGATAATACTTTAAAGAACCAGACCACTGGCACACCAGAAGTCAATTTCTGCATTGGCCGGGAATCGGACCCGGGTCTCCCGCGTGGCAGGCGAGAATTCTACCACTGAACCACCAATGCTCGGCCTCCTCAAAAAGACACGAACCTGTGTGATCGATATGAACAGGGAGTGAAGGTATGCTTCCTGGTAAGAGATGGAAGATGAGGAACATTTATTGATCTTGAGTAAAAACTCTTTTTACGAGGGGCACATAATATGGGGCTGCACAATGATGAGAAGATTCATAATGACGGGATTTGCCTTGAGCTTACAATTGCCATCAGTAATGTAGATTAGCAGAAGTGACATGTTAAAACTTTAAAGAACCAGACCACTGGCACATCAGAAGTCAATTTCTGCATTGGCCGGGAATCGGACCCGGGTCTCCCGCGTGGCAGGCGAGAATTCTACCACTGAACCACCAATGCTCGGTCTCCTCAAAAAGACACGCCCTTGTGTGATTGATATGAACAGGGAGTGAAGGTATGCTTCCTGGTAAGAGATGGAAGATGAGGAACATTTATTGATCTTGAGTAAAAACTCTTTTTAAGAGGGGCACATAATATGGGGCTGCACAAAGATGAGAAGATTCATAATGACAGGGGATTTGCCTTGAGCTTACAATTGCCATCAGTAATGTGGATTAGCAGAAGTGACATGATAAAACTTAAAAGAACCAGACCACTGGCACACCAGAAGTCAATTTCTGCATTGGCCGGGAATCGGACCCGGGTAAAAAACCTTTTTACGAGGGGCACATAATATGGGGCTGCACAATGATGAGAAGATTCATAATGACAGGGGATTTGCCTTGAGCTTACAATTGCCATCAGTAATGTGGATTAGCAGAAGTGACATGATAATACTTTAAAGAACCAGACCACTGGAACACCAGAAGTCAATTTCTGCATTGGCCGGGAATCGGACCCGGGTCTCCCGCGTGGCAGGCGAGAATTCTACCACTGAACCACCAATGCTCGGCCTCCTCAAAAAGACACGAACCTGTGTGATCGATATGAACAGGGAGTGAAGGTATGCTTCCTGGTAAGAGATGGAAGATGAGGAACATTTATTGATCTTGAGTAAAAACTCTTTTTACGAGGGGCACATAATATGGGGCTGCACAATGATGAGAAGATTCATAATGACGGGATTTGCCTTGAGCTTACAATTACCATCAGTAATGTAGATTAGCAGAAGTGACATGTTAAAACTTTAAAGAACCAGACCACTGGCACACCAGAAGTCAATTTCTGCATTGGCCGGGAATCGGACCGGGTAAAAACCCTTTTTACGAGGGGCACATAATATGGGGCTGCACAATGATGAGAAGATTCATAATGACAGGGGATTTGCCTTGAGCTTACAATTGCCATCAGTAATGTAGATTAGCAGAAGTGACATGTTAAAACTTTAAAGAACCAGACCACTGGCACACCAGAAGTCAATTTGTGCATTGGCCGGAAATCTGACCCGGGTCTCCCACGTGGCAGGCGAGAATTCTACCACTGAACCACCAATGCTCGGCCTCCTCAAAAAGACACGCCCTTGTGTGATTGATATGAACAGGGAGTGAAGGTATGCTTCCTGGTAGGAGATGGAAGATGAGGAACATTTATTGATCTGGAGTAAAAACCCTTTTTAAGAGGGGCACATAATATGGGGCTGCACAAAGATGAGAAGATTCATAATGACAGAATGACAGGGGACTTGCCCTGAGCTTACAATTGCCATCAGTAATGTGGATTAGCAGAAGTGACATGATAATACTTTAAAGAACCAGACCACTGGCACACCAGAAGTCAATTTCTGCATTGGTCAGGAATCGGACCCGGGTCTCCCGCGTGGCGGGCGAGAATTCTACCACTGAACCACCAATGCTCGGCCTCCTCAAAAAGACACGAACCTGTGTGATCGATATGAACAGGGAGTGAAGGTATGCTTCCTGGTAAGAGATGGAAGATGAGGAACATTTATTGATCTTGAGTAAAAACTCTTTTTACGAGGGGCACATAATATGGGGCTGCACAATGATGAGAAGATTCATAATGACAGGGGATTTGCCTTGAGCTTACAATTGCCATCAGTAATGTGGATTAGCAGAAGTGACATGATAATACTTTAAAGAACCAGACCACTGGCACACTAGAAGTCAATTTCTGCATTGGCCGGGAATCGGACCCGGGTCTCCCGCGTGGCAGGCGAGAATTCTACCACTGAACCACCAATGCTCGGCCTCCTCAAAACGACACGCCCCTGTGTGATCGATATGAACAGGGAGTGAAGGTATGCTTCCTGGTAAGAGATGGAAGATGAGGAACATTTATTGATCTGGAGTAAAAACCCTTTTTAAGAGGGGCACATAATATGGGGCTGCACAAAGATGAGAAGATTCATAATGACAGAATGACAGGGGATTTGCCTTGAGCTTACAATTGCCATCAGTAATGTGGATTAGCAGAAGTGACATGATAATACTTTAAAGAACCAGACCACTGGCACACCAGAAGTCAATTTCTGCATTGGTCGGGAATCGGACCCGGGTCTCCAGCGTGGCGGGCGAGAATTCTACCACTGAACCACCAATGCTCGGCCTCCTCAAAAAGACACTAACCTGTGTGATCGATATGAACAGGGAGTGAAGGTATGCTTCCTGGTAAGAGATGGAAGATGAGGAACATTTATTGATCTTGAGTAAAAACTCTTTTTACGAGGGGCACATAATATGGGGCTGCACAATGATGAGAAGATTCATAATGACAGGGGATTTGCCTTGAGCTTACAATTGCCATCAGTAATGTGGATTAGCAGAAGTGACATGATAATACTTTAAAGAACCAGACCACTGGCACACCAGAAGTCAATTTCTGCATTGGCCGGGAATCGGACCCGGGTCTCCCGCGTGGCAGGCAAGAATTCTACCACTGAACCACCAATGCTCAGCCTCCTCAAAAAGACACGAACCTGTGTGATCGATATGAACAGGGAGTGAAGGTATGCTTCCTGGTAAGAGATGGAAGATGAGGAACATTTATTGATCTTGAGTAAAAACTCTTTTTACGAGGGGCACATAATATGGGGCTGCACAATGATGAGAAGATTCATAATGACAGGGGATTTGCCTTGAGCTTACAATTGCCATCAGTAATGTGGATTAGCAGAAGTGACATGATAATACTTTAAAGAACCAGACCACTGGCACACCAGAAGTCAATTTCTGCATTGGCCGGGAATCGGACCCGGGTCTCCCGCGTGGCAGGCGAGAATTCTACCACTGAACCACCAATGCTCGGCCTTCTCAAAAAGACACGAACCTGTGTGATCGATATGAACAGGGAGTGAAGGTATGCTTCCTGGTAAGAAATGGAAGATGAGGAACATTTATTGATCTTGAGTAAAAACTCTTTTTACGAGGGGCACATAATATGGGGCTGCACAATGATGAGAAGATTCATAATGACAGGGGATTTGCCTTGAGCTTACAATTGCCATCAGTAATGTGGATTAGCAGAAGTGACATGATAATACTTTAAAGAACCAGACCACTGGCACACCAGAAGTCAATTTCTGCATTGGCCGGGAATCGGACCCGGGTAAAAACCCTTTTTACGAGGGGCACATAATATGGGGCTGCACAATGATGAGAAGATTCATAATGACGGGATTTGCCTTGAGCTTACAATTGCCATCAGTAATGTAGATTAGCAGAAGTGACATGTTAAAACTTTAAAGAACCAGACCACTGGCACACCAGAAGTCAATTTCTGCATTGGCCGGGAATCGGACCCGGGTCTCCCGCGTGGCAGGCGAGAATTCTACCACTGAACCACCAATGCTCAGCCTCTTCAAAAAGACACACCCTTGTGTGATTGATATGAACAGGGAGTGAAGGTATGCTTCCTGGTAAGAGATGGAAAATGAGGAACATTTATTGATCTTGAGTAAAAACCCTTTTTACGAGGGGCACATAATATGGGACTGCACAATGATGAGAAGATTCATAATGACAGGGGATTTGCCTTGAGCTTACAATTGCCATCAGTAATGTGGATTAGCAGAAGTGAAATGTTAAAACTTTAAAGAAACAGACCACTGGCACACCAGAAGTCAATTTCTGCATTGGCCGGGAATCGGACCCGGGTCTCCCGCGTGGCAGGCGAGAATTCTACCACTGAACCACCAATGCTCGGCCTCCTCAAAACGACACGCCCCTGTGTGATCGATATGAACAGGGAGTGAAGGTATGCTTCCTGGTAAGAGATGGAAGATGAGGAACATTTATTGATCTGGAGTAAAAACCCTTTTTAAGAGGGGCACATAATATGGGGCTGCACAAAGATGAGAAGATTCATAATGACAGAATGACAGGGGATTTGCCTTGAGCTTACAATTGCCATCAGTAATGTGGATTAGCAGAAGTGACATGATAATACTTTAAAGAACCAGACCACTGGCACACCAGAAGTCAATTTCTGCATTGGCCGGGAATCGGACCCAGGTAAAAACCCTTTTTACGAGGGGCACATAATATGGGGCTGCACAATGATGAGAAGATTCATAATGACAGGGGATTTGCCTTGAGCTTACAATTGCCATCAGTAATGTGGATTAGCAGAAGTGAAATGTTAAAACTTTAAAGAAACAGACCACTGGCACACCAGAAGTCAATTTCTGCATTGGCCGGGAATCGGACCCGGGTCTCCCGCGTGGCAGGCGAGAATTCTACCACTGAACCACCAATGCTCGCCCTCCTCAAAACGACACGCCCTTGTGTGATCGATATGAACAGGGAGTGAAGGTATGCTTCCTGGTAAGAGATGGAAGATGAGGAACATTTATTGATCTGGAGTAAAAACCCTTTTTAAGAGGGGCACATAATATGGGGCTGCACAAAGATGAGAAGATTCATAATGACAGAATGACAGGGGATTTGCCTTGAGCTTACAATTGCCATCAGTAATGTGGATTAGCAGAAGTGACATGATAATACTTTAAAGAACCAGAAAACTGGCACACCAGAAGGCAATTTCTGCATCGGTCGGGAATCGGACCCGGGTCTCCCGCGTGGCAGGCGAGAATTCTACCACTGAACCACCAATGCTCGGCCTCCTCAAAACGACACGCCCCTGTGTGATCGATATGAACAGGGAGTGAAGGTATGCTTCCTGGTAAGAGATGGAAGATGAGGAACATTTATTGATCTGGAGTAAAAACCCTTTTTAAGAGGGGCACATAATATGGGGCTGCACAAAGATGAGAAGATTCATAATGACAGAATGACAGGGGATTTGCCTTGAGCTTACAATTGCCATCAGTAATGTGGATTAGCAGAAGTGACATGATAATACTTTAAAGAACCAGACCACTGGCACACCAGAAGTCAATTTCTGCATTGGCCGGGAATCGGACCCGGGTCTCCCGCGTGGCAGGCGAGAATTCTACCACTGAACCACCAATGCTCGGCCTCCTCAAAAAGACACGAACCTGTGTGATCGATATGAACAGGGAGTGAAGGTATGCTTCCTGGTAAGAGATGGAAGATGAGGAACATTTATTGATCTTGAGTAAAAACTCTTTTTACGAGGGGCACATAATATGGGGCTGCACAATGATGAGAAGATTCATAATGACAGGGGATTTGCCTTGAGCTTACAATTGCCATCAGTAATGTGGATTAGCAGAAGTGAAATGTTAAAACTTTAAAGAAACAGACCACTGGCACACCAGAAGTCAATTTCTGCATTGGCCGGGAATCGGACCCGGGTCTCCCGCGTGGCAGGCGAGAATTCTACCACTGAACCACCAATGCTCGGCCTCCTCAAAACGACACGCCCCTGTGTGATCGATATGAACAGGGAGTGAAGGTATGCTTCCTGGTAAGAGATGGAAGATGAGGAACATTTATTGATCTGGAGTAAAAACCCTTTTTAAGAGGGGCACATAATATGGGGCTGCACAAAGATGAGAAGATTCATAATGACAGAATGACAGGGGATTTGCCTTGAGCTTACAATTGCCATCAGTAATGTGGATTAGCAGAAGTGACATGATAATACTTTAAAGAACCAGACCACTGGCACACCAGAAGTCAATTTCTGCATTGGCCGGGAATCGGACCCAGGTAAAAACCCTTTTTACGAGGGGCACATAATATGGGGCTGCACAATGATGAGAAGATTCATAATGACAGGGGATTTGCCTTGAGCTTACAATTGCCATCAGTAATGTGGATTAGCAGAAGTGAAATGTTAAAACTTTAAAGAAACAGACCACTGGCACACCAGAAGTCAATTTCTGCATTGGCCGGGAATCGGACCCGGGTCTCCCGCGTGGCAGGCGAGAATTCTACCACTGAACCACCAATGCTCGCCCTCCTCAAAACGACACGCCCTTGTGTGATCGATATGAACAGGGAGTGAAGGTATGCTTCCTGGTAAGAGATGGAAGATGAGGAACATTTATTGATCTGGAGTAAAAACCCTTTTTAAGAGGGGCACATAATATGGGGCTGCACAAAGATGAGAAGATTCATAATGACAGAATGACAGGGGATTTGCCTTGAGCTTACAATTGCCATCAGTAATGTGGATTAGCAGAAGTGACATGATAATACTTTAAAGAACCAGAAAACTGGCACACCAGAAGGCAATTTCTGCATCGGTCGGGAATCGGACCCGGGTCTCCCGCGTGGCAGGCGAGAATTCTACCACTGAACCACCAATGCTCGGCCTCCTCAAAACGACACGCCCCTGTGTGATCGATATGAACAGGGAGTGAAGGTATGCTTCCTGGTAAGAGATGGAAGATGAGGAACATTTATTGATCTGGAGTAAAAACCCTTTTTAAGAGGGGCACATAATATGGGGCTGCACAAAGATGAGAAGATTCATAATGACAGAATGACAGGGGATTTGCCTTGAGCTTACAATTGCCATCAGTAATGTGGATTAGCAGAAGTGACATGATAATACTTTAAAGAACCAGACCACTGGCACACCAGAAGTCAATTTCTGCATTGGCCGGGAATCGGACCCGGGTCTCCCGCGTGGCAGGCGAGAATTCTACCACTGAACCACCAATGCTCGGCCTCCTCAAAAAGACACGAACCTGTGTGATCGATATGAACAGGGAGTGAAGGTATGCTTCCTGGTAAGAGATGGAAGATGAGGAACATTTATTGATCTTGAGTAAAAACTCTTTTTACGAGGGGCACATAATATGGGGCTGCACAATGATGAGAAGATTCATAATGACAGGGGATTTGCCTTGAGCTTACAATTGCCATCAGTAATGTGGATTAGCAGAAGTGAAATGTTAAAACTTTAAAGAAACAGACCACTGGCACACCAGAAGTCAATTTCTGCATTGGCCGGGAATCGGACCCGGGTCTCCCGCGTGGCAGGTGAGAATTCTACCACTGAACCACCAATGCTCGGCCTCCTCAAAACGACACGCCCCTGTGTGATCGATATGAACAGGGAGTGAAGGTATGCTTCCTGGTAAGAGATGGAAGATGAGGAACATTTATTGATCTGGAGTAAAAACCCTTTTTAAGAGGGGCACATAATATGGGGCTGCACAAAGATGAGAAGATTCATAATGACAGAATGACAGGGGATTTGCCTTGAGCTTACAATTGCCATCAGTAATGTGGATTAGCAGAAGTGACATGATAATACTTTAAAGAACCAGACCACTGGCACACCAGAAGTCAATTTCTGCATTGGCCGGGAATCGGACCCAGGTAAAAACCCTTTTTACGAGGGGCACATAATATGGGGCTGCACAATGATGAGAAGATTCATAATGACAGGGGATTTGCCTTGAGCTTACAATTGCCATCAGTAATGTGGATTAGCAGAAGTGAAATGTTAAAACTTTAAAGAAACAGACCACTGGCACACCAGAAGTCAATTTCTGCATTGGCTGGGAATCGGACCCGGGTCTCCCGCGTGGCAGGCGAGAATTCTACCACTGAACCACCAATGCTCGCCCTCCTCAAAACGACACGCCCTTGTGTGATCGATATGAACAGGGAGTGAAGGTATGCTTCCTGGTAAGAGATGGAAGATGAGGAACATTTATTGATCTGGAGTAAAAACCCTTTTTAAGAGGGGCACATAATATGGGGCTGCACAAAGATGAGAAGATTCATAATGACAGAATGACAGGGGATTTGCCTTGAGCTTACAATTGCCATCAGTAATGTGGATTAGCAGAAGTGACATGATAATACTTTAAAGAACCAGAAAACTGGCACACCAGAAGGCAATTTCTGCATCGGTCGGGAATCGGACCCGGGTCTCCCGCGTGGCAGGCGAGAATTCTACCACTGAACCACCAATGCTCGGCCTCCTCAAAACGACACGCCCCTGTGTGATCGATATGAACAGGGAGTGAAGGTATGCTTCCTGGTAAGAGATGGAAGATGAGGAACATTTATTGATCTGGAGTAAAAACCCTTTTTAAGAGGGGCACATAATATGGGGCTGCACAAAGATGAGAAGATTCATAATGACAGAATGACAGGGGATTTGCCTTGAGCTTACAATTGCCATCAGTAATGTGGATTAGCAGAAGTGACATGATAATACTTTAAAGAACCAGACCACTGGCACACCAGAAGTCAATTTCTGCATTGGCCGGGAATCGGACCCGGGTCTCCCGCGTGGCAGGCGAGAATTCTACCACTGAACCACCAATGCTCGGCCTCCTCAAAAAGACACGAACCTGTGTGATCGATATGAACAGGGAGTGAAGGTATGCTTCCTGGTAAGAGATGGAAGATGAGGAACATTTATTGATCTTGAGTAAAAACTCTTTTTACGAGGGGCACATAATATGGGGCTGCACAATGATGAGAAGATTCATAATGACAGGGGATTTGCCTTGAGCTTACAATTGCCATCAGTAATGTGGATTAGCAGAAGTGACATGATAATACTTTAAAGAACCAGACCACTGGCACACTAGAAGTCAATTTCTGCATTGGCCGGGAATCAGACCCGGGTCTCCCGCGTGGCAGGCGAGAATTCTACCACTGAACCACCAATGCTTGGCCTCCTCAAAACGACACGCCCCTGTGTGATCGATATGAACAGGGAGTGAAGGTATGCTTCCTGGTAAGAGATGGAAGATGAGGAACATTTATTGATCTGGAGTAAAAACCCTTTTTAAGAGGGGCACATAATATGGGGCTGCACAAAGATGAGAAGATTCATAATGACAGAATGACAGGGGATTTGCCTTGAGCTTACAATTGCCATCAGTAATGTGGATTAGCAGAAGTGACATGATAATACTTTAAAGAACCAGACCACTGGCACACCAGAAGTCAATTTCTGCATTGGCCGGGAATCGGACCCGGGTAAAAACCCTTTTTACGAGGGGCACATAATATGGGGCTGCACAATGATGAGAAGATTCATAATGACGGGATTTGCCTTGAGCTTACAATTGCCATCAGTAATGTAGATTAGCAGAAGTGACATGTTAAAACTTTAAAGAACCAGACCACTGGCACACCAGAAGTCAATTTCTGCATTGGCCGGGAATCGGACCCGGGTCGCCTGCATGGCAGGCGAGAATTCTACCACTGAACCACCAATGCTCGGCCTCCTCAAAAAGACACACCCTTGTGTGATCGATATGAACAGGGAGTGAAGGTATGCTTCCTGGTAAGAGATGGAAGATGAGGAACATTTATTGATCTTGAGTAAAAACCCTTTTTACGAGGGACACATAATATGGGGCTGCACAATGATGAGAAGATTCATAATGACAGGGGATTTGCCTTGAGCTTACAATTGCCATCAGTAATGTGGATTAGCAGAAGTGAAATGTTAAAACTTTAAAGAACCAGACCACTGGCACACCAGAAGTCAATTTCTGCATTGGCCGGGAATCGGACCCGGGTCTCCCGCGTGGCAGGCGAGAATTCTACCACTGAACCACCAATGCTCGGCCTCCTCAAAACGACACGCCCCTGTGTGATCGATATGAACAGGGAGTGAAGGTATGCTTCCTGGTAAGAGATGGAAGATGAGGAACATTTATTGATCTTGAGTAAAAACCCTTTTTAAGAGGGGCACATAATATGGGGCTGCACAAAGATGAGAAGATTCATAATGACAGAATGACAGGGGATTTGCCTTGAGCTTACAATTGCCATCAGTAATGTGGATTAGCAGAAGTGACATGATAATACTTTAAAGAACCAGACCACTGGCACACCAGAAGTCAATTTCTGCATTGGCCGGGAATCGGACCCGGGTAAAAACCCTTTTTACGAGGGGCACATAATATGGGGCTGCACAATGATGAGAAGATTCATAATGACGGGATTTGCCTTGAGCTTACAATTCCCATCAGTAATGTAGATTAGCAGAAGTGACATGTTAAAACTTTAAAGAACCAGACCACTGGCACACCAGAAGTCAATTTCTGCATTGGCCGGGAATCGGACCCGGGTCTCCCGCGTGGCAGGCGAGAATTCTACCACTGAACCACCAATGCTCGGCCTCCTCAAAACGACACGCCCCTGTGTGATCGATATGAACAGGGAGTGAAGGTATGCTTCCTGGTAAGAGATGGAAGATGAGGAACATTTATTGATCTGGAGTAAAAACCCTTTTTAAGAGGGGCACATAATATGGGGCTGCACAAAGATGAGAAGATTCATAATGACAGAATGACAGGGGATTTGCCTTGAGCTTACAATTGCCATCAGTAATGTGGATTAGCAGAAGTGACATGATAATACTTTAAAGAACCAGACCACTGGCACACCAGAAGTCAATTTCTGCATTGGCCGGGAATCGGACCCGGGTCTCCCGCGTGGCAGGCGAGAATTCTACCACTGAACCACCAATGCTCGGCCTCCTCAAAAAGACACGAACCTGTGTGATCGATATGAACAGGGAGTGAAGGTATGCTTCCTGGTAAGAGATGGAAGATGAGGAACATTTATTGATCTTGAGTAAAAACTCTTTTTACGAGGGGCACATAATATGGGGCTGCACAATGATGAGAAGATTCATAATGACAGGGGATTTGCCTTGAGCTTACAATTGCCATCAGTAATGTGGATTAGCAGAAGTGACATGATAATACTTTAAAGAACCAGACCACTGGCACACCAGAAGTCAATTTCTGCATTGGCCGGGAATCGGACCCGGGTAAAAACCCTTTTTACGAGGGGCACATAATATGGGGCTGCACAATGATGAGAAGATTCATAATGACGGGATTTGCCTTGAGCTTACAATTGCCATCAGTAATGTAGATTAGCAGAAGTGACATGTTAAAACTTTAAAGAACCAGACCACTGGCACACCAGAAGTCAATTTCTGCATTGGCCGGGAATCGGACCCGAGTCTCCCGCGTGGCAGGCGAGAATTCTACCACTGAACCACCAATGCTCGGCCTCCTCAAAACGACACGCCCCTGTGTGATCGATATGAACAGGGAGTGAAGGTATGCTTCCTGGTAAGAGATGGAAGATGAGGAACATTTATTGATCTGGAGTAAAAACCCTTTTTAAGAGGGGCACATAATATGGGGCTGCACAAAGATGAGAAGATTCATAATGACAGAATGACAGGGGATTTGCCTTGAGCTTACAATTGCCATCAGTAATGTGGATTAGCAGAAGTGACATGATAATACTTTAAAGAACCAGACCACTGGCACACCAGAAGTCAATTTCTGCATTGGCCGGGAATCGGACCCGGGTCTCCCGCGTGGCAGGCGAGAATTCTACCACTGAACCACCAATGCTCTGCCTCCTCAAAAAGACACGAACCTGTGTGATCGATATGAACAGGGAGTGAAGGTATGCTTCCTGGTAAGAGATGGAAGATGAGGAACATTTATTGATCTTGAGTAAAAACTCTTTTTACGAGGGGCACATAATATGGGGCTGCACAATGATGAGAAGATTCATAATGACAGGGGATTTGCCTTGAGCTTACAATTGCCATCAGTAATGTGGATTAGCAGAAGTGACATGATAATACTTTAAAGAACCAGACCACTGGCACACCAGAAGTCAATTTCTGCATTGGCCAGGAATCGGACCCGGGTAAAAACCCTTTTTACGAGGGGCACATAATATGGGGCTGCACAATGATGAGAAGATTCATAATGACGGGATTTGCCTTGAGCTTACAATTGCCATCAGTAATGTAGATTAGCAGAAGTGACATGTTAAAACTTTAAAGAACCAGACCACTGGCACAGAAGTCAATTTCTGCACTGGCCGGGAATCGGACCCGGGTCTCCCGCGTGGCAGGCGAGAATTCTACCACTGAACCACCAATGCTCGGCCTCCTCAAAACGACACGCCCCTGTGTGATCGATATGAACAGGGAGTGAAGGTATGCTTCCTGGTAAGAGATGGAAGATGAGGAACATTTATTGATCTGGAGTAAAAACCCTTTTTAAGAGGGGCACATAATATGGGGCTGCACAAAGATGAGAAGATTCATAATGACAGGGGATTTGCCTTGAGCTTACAATTGCCATCAGTAATGTGGATTAGCAGAAGTGACATGATAATACTTTAAAGAACCAGACCACTGGCACACCAGAAGTCAATTTCTGTATTGGCCGGGAATCGGAACCGGGTCTCCCGCGTGGCAGGCGAGAATTCTACCACTGAACCACCAATGCTCGGCCTCCTCAAAAAGACACGAACCTGTGTGATCGATATGAACAGGGAGTGAAGGTATGCTTCCTGGTAAGAGATGGAAGATGAGGAACATTTATTGATCTTGAGTAAAAACTGTTTTTACGAGGGGCACATAATATGGGGCTGCACAATGATGAGAAGATTCATAATGACAAGGGATTTGCCTTGAGCTTACAATTGCCATCAGTAATGTAGATTAGCAGAAGTGACATGATAATACTTTAAAGAACCAGACAACTGGCACACCAGAAGTCAATTTCTGCATTGGCCGGGAATCGGACCCGGGTAAAAACCCTTTTTACGAGGGGCACATAATATGGGGCTGCACAATGATGAGAAGATTCATAATGACGGGATTTGCCTTGAGCTTACAATTGCCATCAGTAATGTAGATTAGCAGAAGTGACATGTTAAAACTTTAAAGAACCAGACCGCTGGCAGACCAGAAGTCAATTTCTGCATTGGCCGGGAATCGGACCCGGGTCTCCCGCGTGGCAGGCGAGAATTCTACCACTGAACCACCAATGCTCGGCCTCCTCAAAACGACACGCCCCTGTGTGATCGATATGAACAGGGAGTGAAGGTATGCTTCCTGGTAAGAGATGGAAAATGAGGAACATTTATTGATCTTGAGTAAAAACTCTTTTTACGAGGGGCACATAATATGGGGCTGCAAAATGATGAGAAGATTCATAATGACAGGGGATTTGCCTTGAGCTTACAATTGCCATCAGTAATGTGGATTAGCAGAAGTGACATGATAATACTTTAAAGAACCAGACCACTGGCACACCAGAAGTCAATTTCTGCATTGGCCGGGAATCGGACCCGGGTCTCCCGCGTGGCAGGGGGGAATTCTACCACTGAACCACCAATGCTCGGCCTCCTCAAAACGACACGCCCCTGTGTGATCGATATGAACAGGGAGTGAAGGTATGCTTCCTGGTAAGAGATGGAAGATGAGGAACATTTATTGATCTGGAGTAAAAACCCTTTTTAAGAGGGGCACATAATATGGGGCTGCACAAAGATGAGAAGATTCATAATGACAGAATGACAGGGGATTTGCCTTGAGCTTACAATTGCCATCAGTAATGTGGATTAGCAGAAGTGACATGATAATACTTTAAAGAACCAGAACACTGGCACACCAGAAGTCAATTTCTGCATTGGCCGGGAATCGGACCCGGGTAAAAACCCTTTTTACGAGGGGCACATAATATGGGGCTGCACAATGATGAGAAGATTCATAATGACGGGATTTGCCTTGAGCTTACAATTGCCATCAGTAATGTAGATTAGCAGAAGTGACATGTTAAAACTTTAAAGAACCAGACCACTGGCACACCAGAAGTCAATTTCTGCATTGGCCGGGAATCGGACCCGGGTCGCCCGCATGGCAGGCGAGAATTCTACCACTGAACCACCAATGCTCTGCCTCCTCAAACCGACACGCCCCTGTGTGATCGATATGAACAGGGAGTGAAGGTATGCTTCCTGGTAAGAGATGGAAGATGAGGAACATTTATTGATCTGGAGTAAAAACCCTTTTTAAGAGGGACACATAATATGGGGCTGCACAAAGATGAGAAGATTCATAATGACAGAATGACAGGGGATTTGCCCTGAGCTTACAATTGCCATCAGTAATGTGGATTAGCAGAAGTGACATGATAATACTTTAAAGAACCAGACCACTGGCACACCAGAAGTCAATTTCTGCATTGGCCGGGAATCGGACCCGGGTCTCCCGCGTGGCAGGCGAGAATTCTACCACTGAACCACCAATGCTCGGCCTCCTCAAAAAGACACGAACCTGTGTGATCGATATGAACAGGGAGTGAAGGTATGCTTCCTGGTAAGAGATGGAAGATGAGGAACATTTATTGATCTTGAGTAAAAACTCTTTTTACGAGGGGCACATAATATGGGGCTGCACAATGATGAGAAGATTCATAATGACAGGGGATTTGCCTTGAGCTTACAATTGCCATCAGTAATGTGGATTAGCAGAAGTGACATGATAATACTTTAAAGAACCAGACCACTGGCACACCAGAAGTCAATTTCTGCATTGGCCGGGAATCGGACCCGGGTAAAAACCCTTTTTACGAGGGGCACATAATATGGGGCTGCACAATGATGAGAAGATTCATAATGACGGGATTTGCCTTGAGCTTACAATTGCCATCAGTAATGTAGATTAGCAGAAGTGACATGTTAAAACTTTAAAGAACCAGACCACTGGCACACCAGAAGTCAATTTCTGCATTGGCCGGGAATCGGACCCGGGTCTCCCGCGTGGCAGGCGAGAATTCTACCACTGAACCACCAATGCTCGGCCTCCTCAAAACGACACGCCCCTGTGTGATCGATATGAACAGGGAGTGAAGGTATGCTTCCTGGTAAGAGATGGAAGATGAGGAACATTTATTGATCTGGAGTAAAAACCCTTTTTAAGAGGGGCACATAATATGGGGCTGCACAAAGATGAGAAGATTCATAATGACAGGGGATTTGCCTTGAGCTTACAATTGCCATCAGTAATGTGGATTAGCAGAAGTGACATGATAATACTTTAAAGAACCAGACCACTGGCACACCAGAAGTCAATTTCTGTATTGGCCGGGAATCGGAACCGGGTCTCCCGCGTGGCAGGCGAGAATTCTACCACTGAACCACCAATGCTCGGCCTCCTCAAAAAGACACGAACCTGTGTGATCGATATGAACAGGGAGTGAAGGTATGCTTCCTGGTAAGAGATGGAAGATGAGGAACATTTATTGATCTTGAGTAAAAACTGTTTTTACGAGGGGCACATAATATGGGGCTGCACAATGATGAGAAGATTCATAATGACAGGGGATTTGCCTTGAGCTTACAATTGCCATCAGTAATGTAGATTAGCAGAAGTGACATGATAATACTTTAAAGAACCAGACAACTGGCACACCAGAAGTCAATTTCTGCATTGGCCGGGAATCGGACCCGGGTCTCCCGCGTGGCAGGCGAGAATTCTACCACTGAACCACCAATGCTCGGCCTCCTCAAAACGACACGCCCCTGTGTGATCGATATGAACAGGGAGTGAAGGTATGCTTCCTGGTAAGAGATGGAAGATGAGGAACATTTATTGATCTTGAGTAAAAACCCTTTTTAAGAGGGGCACATAATATGGGGCTGCACAAAGATGAGAAGATTCATAATGACAGAATGACAGGGGATTTGCCTTGAGCTTACAATTGCCATCAGTAATGTGGATTAGCAGAAGTGACATGATAATACTTTAAAGAACCAGACCACTGGCACACCAGAAGTCAATTTCTGCATTGGCCGGGAATCGGACCCGGGTAAAAACCCTTTTTACGAGGGGCACATAATATGGGGCTGCACAATGATGAGAAGATTCATAATGACGGGA
>CM040823.1:39434976-39469976 GCA_022828995.1 Vimba vimba
TGCATTGGCCGGGAATCGGACCCGGGTCTCCCGCGTGGCAGGCGAGAATTCTACCACTGAACCACCAATGCTCTGCCTCCTCAAAAAGACACGAACCTGTGTGATCGATATGAACAGGGAGTGAAGGTATGCTTCCTGGTAAGAGATGGAAGATGAGGAACATTTATTGATCTTGAGTAAAAACTCTTTTTACGAGGGGCACATAATATGGGGCTGCACAATGATGAGAAGATTCATAATGACAGGGGATTTGCCTTGAGCTTACAATTGCCATCAGTAATGTGGATTAGCAGAAGTGACATGATAATACTTTAAAGAACCAGACCACTGGCACACCAGAAGTCAATTTCTGCATTGGCCGGGAATCGGACCCGGGTAAAAACCCTTTTTACGAGGGGCACATAATATGGGGCTGCACAATGATGAGAAGATTCATAATGACGGGATTTGCCTTGAGCTTACAATTGCCATCAGTAATGTAGATTAGCAGAAGTGACATGTTAAAACTTTAAAGAACCAGACCACTGGCACACCAGAAGTCAATTTCTGCATTGGCCGGGAATCGGACCCGGGTCTCCCGCGTGGCAGGCGAGAATTCTACCACTGAACCACCAATGCTCGGCCTCCTCAAAACGACACGCCCCTGTGTGATCGATATGAACAGGGAGTGAAGGTATGCTTCCTGGTAAGAGATGGAAGATGAGGAACATTTATTGATCTGGAGTAAAAACCCTTTTTAAGAGGGGCACATAATATGGGGCTGCACAAAGATGAGAAGATTCATAATGACAGGGGATTTGCCTTGAGCTTACAATTGCCATCAGTAATGTGGATTAGCAGAAGTGACATGATAATACTTTAAAGAACCAGACCACTGGCACACCAGAAGTCAATTTCTGTATTGGCCGGGAATCGGAACCGGGTCTCCCGCGTGGCAGGCGAGAATTCTACCACTGAACCACCAATGCTCGGCCTCCTCAAAAAGACACGAACCTGTGTGATCGATATGAACAGGGAGTGAAGGTATGCTTCCTGGTAAGAGATGGAAGATGAGGAACATTTATTGATCTTGAGTAAAAACTGTTTTTACGAGGGGCACATAATATGGGGCTGCACAATGATGAGAAGATTCATAATGACAGGGGATTTGCCTTGAGCTTACAATTGCCATCAGTAATGTAGATTAGCAGAAGTGACATGATAATACTTTAAAGAACCAGACAACTGGCACACCAGAAGTCAATTTCTGCATTGGCCGGGAATCGGACCCGGGTAAAAACCCTTTTTACGAGGGGCACATAATATGGGGCTGCACAATGATGAGAAGATTCATAATGACGGGATTTGCCTTGAGCTTACAATTGCCATCAGTAATGTAGATTAGCAGAAGTGACATGTTAAAACTTTAAAGAACCAGACCACTGGCACACCAGAAGTCAATTTCTGCATTGGCCGGGAATCGGACCCGGGTCTCCCGCGTGGCAGGCGAGAATTCTACCACTGAACCACCAATGCTCGGCCTCCTCAAAACGACACGCCCCTGTGTGATCGATATGAACAGGGAGTGAAGGTATGCTTCCTGGTAAGAGATGGAAGATGAGGAACATTTATTGATCTGGAGTAAAAACCCTTTTTAAGAGGGGCACATAATATGGGGCTGCACAAAGATGAGAAGATTCATAATGACAGAATGACAGGGGATTTGCCTTGAGCTTACAATTGCCATCAGTAATGTGGATTAGCAGAAGTGACATGATAATACTTTAAAGAACCAGACCACTGGCACACCAGAAGTCAATTTCTGCATTGGCCGGGAATCGGACCCGGGTCACATGCGTGGCAGGCGAGAATTCTACCACTGAACCACCAATGCTCGGCCTCCTCAAAAAGACACAAACCTGTGTGATCGATATGAACAGGGAGTGAAGGTATGCTTCCTGGTAAGAGATGGAAGATGAGGAACATTTATTGATCTTGAGTAAAAACTCTTTTTACGAGGGGCACATAATATGGGGCTGCACAATGATGAGAAGATTCATAATGACAGGGGATTTGCCTTGAGCTTACAATTGCCATCAGTAATGTGGATTAGCAGAAGTGACATGATAATACTTTAAAGAACCAGACCACTGGCACACTAGAAGTCAATTTCTGCATTGGCCGGGAATCGGACCCGGGTCTCCCGCGTGGCAGGCGAGAATTCTACCACTGAACCACCAATGCTCGGCCTCCTCAAAACGACACGCCCCTGTGTGATCGATATGAACAGGGAGTGAAGGTATGCTTCCTGGTAAGAGATGGAAGATGAGGAACATTTATTGATCTGGAGTAAAAACCCTTTTTAAGAGGGGCACATAATATGGGGCTGCACAAAGATGAGAAGATTCATAATGACAGAATGACAGGGGATTTGCCTTGAGCTTACAATTGCCATCAGTAATGTGGATTAGCAGAAGTGACATGATAATACTTTAAAGAACCAGACCACTGGCACACCAGAAGTCAATTTCTGCATTGGCCGGGAATCGGACCCGGGTCTCCCGCGTGGCAGGCGAGAATTCTACCACTGAACCACCAATGCTCGGCCTCCTCAAAAAGACACGAACCTGTGTGATCGATATGAACAGGGAGTGAAGGTATGCTTCCTGGTAAGAGATGGAAGATGAGGAACATTTATTGATCTTGAGTAAAAACTCTTTTTACGAGGGGCACATAATATGGGGCTGCACAATGATGAGAAGATTCATAATGACAGGGGATTTGCCTTGAGCTTACAATTGCCATCAGTAATGTAGATTAGCAGAAGTGACATGTTAAAACTTTAAAGAACCAGACCACTGGCACACCAGAAATCAATTTCTGCATTGGCCGGGAATCGGACCCGGGTCTCCCGCGTGGCAGGCGAGAATTCTACCACTGAACCACCAATGCTCGGCCTCCTCAAAACGACACGCCCCTGTGTGATCGATATGAACAGGGAGTGAAGGTATGCTTCCTGGTAAGAGATGGAAGATGAGGAACATTTATTGATCTTGAGTAAAAACCCTTTTTAAGAGGGGCACATAATATGGGGCTGCACAAAGATGAGAAGATTCATAATGACAGAATGACAGGGGATTTGCCTTGAGCTTACAATTGCCATCAGTAATGTGGATTAGCAGAAGTGACATGATAATACTTTAAAGAACCAGACCACTGGCACACCAGAAGTCATTTTCTGCATTGGCCGGGAATCGGACCCGGGTAAAAACCCTTTTTACGAGGGGCACATAATATGGGGCTGCACAATGATGAGAAGATTCATAATGACGGGATTTGCCTTGAGCTTACAATTGCCATCAGTAATGTAGATTAGCAGAAGTGACATGTTAAAACTTTAAAGAACCAGACCACTGGCACACCAGAAGTCAATTTCTGCATTGGCCGGGAATCGGACCCGGGTCGCCCGCATGGCAGGCGAGAATTCTACCACTGAACCACCAATGCTCGGCCTCCTCAAAACGACACGCCCTGTGTGATCGATATGAACAGGGAGTGAAGGTATGCTTCCTGGTAAGAGATGGAAGATGAGGAACATTTATTGATCTGGAGTAAAAACCCTTTTTAAGAGGGGCACATAATATGGGGCTGCACAAAGATGAGAAGATTCATAATGACAGAATGACAGGGGATTTGCCTTGAGCTTACAATTGCCATCAGTAATGTGGATTAGCAGAAGTGACATGATAATACTTTAAAGAACCAGACCACTGGCACACCAGAAGTCAATTTCTGCATTGGCCGGGAATCGGACCCGGGTCTCCCGCGTGGCAGGCGAGAATTCTACCACTGAACCACCAATGCTCGGCCTCCTCAAAAAGACACGAACCTGTGTGATCGATATGAACAGGGAGTGAAGGTATGCTTCCTGGTAAGAGATGGAAGATGAGGAACATTTATTGATCTTGAGTAAAAACTCTTTTTACGAGGGGCACATAATATGGGGCTGCACAATGATGAGAAGATTCATAATGACAGGGGATTTGCCTTGAGCTTACAATTGCCATCAGTAATGTGGATTAGCAGAAGTGACATGATAATACTTTAAAGAACCAGACCACTGGCACACCAGAAGTCAATTTCTGCATTGGCCGGGAATCGGACCCGGGTAAAAACCCTTTTTACGAGGGGCACATAATATGGGGCTGCACAATGATGAGAAGATTCTTAATGACGGGATTTGCCTTGAGCTTACAATTGCCATCAGTAATGTAGATTAGCAGAAGTGACATGTTAAAACTTTAAAGAACCAGACCACTGGCATACCAGAAGTCAATTTCTGCATTGGCCGGGAATCGGACCCGGGTCTCCCGCGTGGCAGGCGAGAATTCTACCACTGAACCACCAATGCTCGGCCTCCTCAAAAAGACACACCCTTGTGTGATTGATATGAACAGGGAGTGAAGGTATGCTTCCTGGTAAGAGATGGAAGATGAGGAACATTTATTGATCTTGAGTAAAAACCCTTTTTACGAGGGGCACATAATATGGGGCTGCACAATGATGAGAAGATTCATAATGACAGGGGATTTGCCTTGAGCTTACAATTGCCATCAGTAATGTGGATTAGCAGAAGTGACATGATAATACTTTAAAGAACCAGACCACTGGCACACCAGAAGTCAATTTCTGCATTGGCCGGGAATCGGACCCAGGTAAAAACCCTTTTTACGAGGGGCACATAATATGGGGCTGCACAATGATGAGAAGATTCATAATGACAGGGGATTTGCCTTGAGCTTACAATTGCCATCAGTAATGTGGATTAGCAGAAGTGAAATGTTAAAACTTTAAAGAAACAGACCACTGGCACACCAGAAGTCAATTTCTGCATTGGCCGGGAATCGGCCCCGGGTCTCCCGCGTGGCAGGCGAGAATTCTACCACTGAACCACCAATGCTCGCCCTCCTCAAAACGACACGCCCTTGTGTGATCGATATGAACAGGGAGTGAAGGTATGCTTCCTGGTAAGAGATGGAAGATGAGGAACATTTATTGATCTGGAGTAAAAACCCTTTTTAAGAGGGGCACATAATATGGGGCTGCACAAAGATGAGAAGATTCATAATGACAGAATGACAGGGGATTTGCCTTGAGCTTACAATTGCCATCAGTAATGTGGATTAGCAGAAGTGACATGATAATACTTTAAAGAACCAGAAAACTGGCACACCAGAAGTCAATTTCTGCATCGGTCGGGAATCGGACCCGGGTCTCCCACGGGGCGGGCGAGAATTCTACCACTGAACCACCAATGCTCGGCCTCCTCAAAAAGACACGAACCTGTGTGATCGATATGAACAGGGAGTGAAGGTATGCTTCCTGGTAAGAGATGGAAGATGAGGAACATTTATTGATCTTGAGTAAAAACTCTTTTTACGAGGGGCACATAATATGGGGCTGCACAATGATGAGAAGATTCATAATGACAGGGGATTTGCCTTGAGCTTACAATTGCCATCAGTAATGTGGATTAGCAGAAGTGACATGATAATACTTTAAAGAACCAGACAACTGGCACACCAGAAGTCAATTTCTGCATTGGCCGGGAATCGGACCCGGGTAAAAACCCTTTTTACGAGGGGCACATAATATGGGGCTGCACAATGATGAGAAGATTCATAATGACGGGATTTGCCTTGAGCTTACAATTGCCATCAGTAATGTAGATTAGCAGAAGTGACATGTTAAAACTTTAAAGAACCAGACCGCTGGCAGACCAGAAGTCAATTTCTGCATTGGCCGGGAATCGGACCCGGGTCTCCCGCGTGGCAGGCGAGAATTCTACCACTGAACCACCAATGCTCGGCCTCCTCAAAAAGACACGCCCCTGTGTGATCGATATGAACAGGGAGTGAAGGTATGCTTCCTGGTAAGAGATGGAAGATGAGGAACATTTATTGATCTGGAGTAAAAACCCTTTTTAAGAGGGGCACATAATATGGGGCTGCACAAAGATGAGAAGATTCATAATGACAGAATGACAGGGGATTTGCCTTGAGCTTACAATTGCCATCAGTAATGTGGATTAGCAGAAGTGACATGATAATACTTTAAAGAACCAGACCACTGGCACACCAGAAGTCAATTTCTGCATTGGCCGGGAATCGGACCCGGGTAAAAACCCTTTTTACGAGGGGCACATAATATGGGGCTGCACAATGATGAGAAGATTCATAATGACGGGATTTGCCTTGAGCTTACAATTGCCATCAGTAATGTAGATTAGCAGAAGTGACATGTTAAAACTTTAAAGAACCAGACCACTGGCACACCAGAAGTCAATTTCTGCATTGGCCGGGAATCGGACCCGGGTCTCCCGCGTGGCAGGCGAGAATTCTACCACTGAACCACCAATGCTCGGCCTCCTCAAAAAGACACACCCTTGTGTGATTGATATGAACAGGGAGTGAAGGTATGCTTCCTGGTAAGAGATGGAAGATGAGGAACATTTATTGATCTTGAGTAAAAACCCTTTTTACGAGGGGCACATAATATGGGGCTGCACAATGATGAGAAGATTCATAATGACAGGGGATTTGCCTTGAGCTTACAATTGCCATCAGTAATGTGGATTAGCAGAAGTGAAATGTTAAAACTTTAAAGAAACAGACCACTGGCACACCAGAAGTCAATTTCTGCATTGGCCGGGAATCGGACCCGGGTCTCCCGCGTGGCAGGCGAGAATTCTACCACTGAACCACCAATGCTCGGCCTCCTCAAAACGACACGCCCCTGTGTGATCGATATGAACAGGGAGTGAAGGTATGCTTCCTGGTAAGAGATGGAAGATGAGGAACATTTATTGATCTGGAGTAAAAACCCTTTTTAAGAGGGGCACATAATATGGGGCTGCACAAAGATGAGAAGATTCATAATGACAGAATGACAGGGGATTTGCCTTGAGCTTACAATTGCCATCAGTAATGTGGATTAGCAGAAGTGACATGATAATACTTTAAAGAACCAGAAAACTGGCACACCAGAAGTCAATTTCTGCATTGGTCAGGAATCGGACCCGGATCTCCCGCGTGGCGGGCGAGAATTCTACCACTGAACCACCAATGCTCGGCCTCCTCAAAAAGACACGAACCTGTGTGATCGATATGAACAGGGAGTGAAGGTATGCTTCCTGGTAAGAGATGGAAAATGAGGAACATTTATTGATCTTGAGTAAAAACTCTTTTTACGAGGGGCACATAATATGGGGCTGCACAATGATGAGAAGATTCATAATGACAGGGGATTTGCCTTGAGCTTACAATTGCCATCAGTAATGTGGATTAGCAGAAGTGACATGATAATACTTTAAAGAACCAGACCACTGGCACACCAGAAGTCAATTTCTGCATTGGCCGGGAATCGGACCCGGGTCTCCCGCGTGGCAGGCGAGAATTCTACCACTGAACCACCAATGCTCGGCCTCCTCAAAAAGACACGAACCTGTGTGATCGATATGAACAGGGAGTGAAGGTATGCTTCCTGGTAAGAGATGGAAGATGAGGAACATTTATTGATCTTGAGTAAAAACTCTTTTTACGAGGGGCACATAATATGGGGCTGCACAATGATGAGAAGATTCATAATGACAGGGGATTTGCCTTGAGCTTACAATTGCCATCAGTAATGTAGATTAGCAGAAGTGACATGTTAAAACTTTAAAGAACCAGACCACTGGCACACCAGAAATCAATTTCTGCATTGGCCGGGAATCGGACCCGGGTCTCCCGCGTGGCAGGCGAGAATTCTACCACTGAACCACCAATGCTCGGCCTCCTCAAAACGACACGCCCCTGTGTGATCGATATGAACAGGGAGTGAAGGTATGCTTCCTGGTAAGAGATGGAAGATGAGGAACATTTATTGATCTTGAGTAAAAACCCTTTTTAAGAGGGGCACATAATATGGGGCTGCACAAAGATGAGAAGATTCATAATGACAGAATGACAGGGGATTTGCCTTGAGCTTACAATTGCCATCAGTAATGTGGATTAGCAGAAGTGACATGATAATACTTTAAAGAACCAGACCACTGGCACACCAGAAGTCAATTTCTGCATTGGCCGGGAATCGGACCCGGGTCTCCCGCGTGGCAGGCGAGAATTCTACCACTGAACCACCAATGCTCGGCCTCCTCAAAAAGACACGAACCTGTGTGATCGATATGAACAGGGAGTGAAGGTATGCTTCCTGGTAAGAGATGGAAGATGAGGAACATTTATTGATCTTGAGTAAAAACTCTTTTTACGAGGGGCACATAATATGGGGCTGCACAATGATGAGAAGATTCATAATGACAGGGGATTTGCCTTGAGCTTACAATTGCCATCAGTAATGTGGATTAGCAGAAGTGACATGATAATACTTTAAAGAACCAGACCACTGGCACACCAGAAGTCAATTTCTGCATTGGCCGGGAATCGGACCCGGGTAAAAACCCTTTTTACGAGGGGCACATAATATGGGGCTGCACAATGATGAGAAGATTCTTAATGACGGGATTTGCCTTGAGCTTACAATTGCCATCAGTAATGTAGATTAGCAGAAGTGACATGTTAAAACTTTAAAGAACCAGACCACTGGCATACCAGAAGTCAATTTCTGCATTGGCCGGGAATCGGACCCGGGTCTCCCGCGTGGCAGGCGAGAATTCTACCACTGAACCACCAATGCTCGGCCTCCTCAAAAAGACACACCCTTGTGTGATTGATATGAACAGGGAGTGAAGGTATGCTTCCTGGTAAGAGATGGAAGATGAGGAACATTTATTGATCTTGAGTAAAAACCCTTTTTACGAGGGGCACATAATATGGGGCTGCACAATGATGAGAAGATTCATAATGACAGGGGATTTGCCTTGAGCTTACAATTGCCATCAGTAATGTGGATTAGCAGAAGTGACATGATAATACTTTAAAGAACCAGACCACTGGCACACCAGAAGTCAATTTCTGCATTGGCCGGGAATCGGACCCAGGTAAAAACCCTTTTTACGAGGGGCACATAATATGGGGCTGCACAATGATGAGAAGATTCATAATGACAGGGGATTTGCCTTGAGCTTACAATTGCCATCAGTAATGTGGATTAGCAGAAGTGAAATGTTAAAACTTTAAAGAAACAGACCACTGGCACACCAGAAGTCAATTTCTGCATTGGCCGGGAATCGGCCCCGGGTCTCCCGCGTGGCAGGCGAGAATTCTACCACTGAACCACCAATGCTCGCCCTCCTCAAAACGACACGCCCTTGTGTGATCGATATGAACAGGGAGTGAAGGTATGCTTCCTGGTAAGAGATGGAAGATGAGGAACATTTATTGATCTGGAGTAAAAACCCTTTTTAAGAGGGGCACATAATATGGGGCTGCACAAAGATGAGAAGATTCATAATGACAGAATGACAGGGGATTTGCCTTGAGCTTACAATTGCCATCAGTAATGTGGATTAGCAGAAGTGACATGATAATACTTTAAAGAACCAGAAAACTGGCACACCAGAAGTCAATTTCTGCATCGGTCGGGAATCGGACCCGGGTCTCCCACGGGGCGGGCGAGAATTCTACCACTGAACCACCAATGCTCGGCCTCCTCAAAAAGACACGAACCTGTGTGATCGATATGAACAGGGAGTGAAGGTATGCTTCCTGGTAAGAGATGGAAGATGAGGAACATTTATTGATCTTGAGTAAAAACTCTTTTTACGAGGGGCACATAATATGGGGCTGCACAATGATGAGAAGATTCATAATGACAGGGGATTTGCCTTGAGCTTACAATTGCCATCAGTAATGTGGATTAGCAGAAGTGACATGATAATACTTTAAAGAACCAGACAACTGGCACACCAGAAGTCAATTTCTGCATTGGCCGGGAATCGGACCCGGGTAAAAACCCTTTTTACGAGGGGCACATAATATGGGGCTGCACAATGATGAGAAGATTCATAATGACGGGATTTGCCTTGAGCTTACAATTGCCATCAGTAATGTAGATTAGCAGAAGTGACATGTTAAAACTTTAAAGAACCAGACCGCTGGCAGACCAGAAGTCAATTTCTGCATTGGCCGGGAATCGGACCCGGGTCTCCCGCGTGGCAGGCGAGAATTCTACCACTGAACCACCAATGCTCGGCCTCCTCAAAAAGACACGCCCTTGTGTGATTGATATGAACAGGGAGTGAAGGTATGCTTCCTGGTAAGAGATGGAAGATGAGGAACATTTATTGATCTTGAGTAAAAACCCTTTTTACGAGGGGCACATAATATGGGGCTGCACAATGATGAGAAGATTCATAATGACAGGGGATTTGCCTTGAGCTTACAATTGCCATCAGTAATGTGGATTAGCAGAAGTGAAATGTTAAAACTTTAAAGAAACAGACCACTGGCACACCAGAAGTCAATTTCTGCATTGGCCGGGAATCGGACCCGGGTCTCCCGCGTGGCAGGCGAGAATTCTACCACTGAACCACCAATGCTCGGCCTCCTCAAAACGACACGCCCCTGTGTGATCGATATGAACAGGGAGTGAAGGTATGCTTCCTGGTAAGAGATGGAAGATGAGGAACATTTATTGATCTGGAGTAAAAACCCTTTTTAAGAGGGGCACATAATATGGGGCTGCACAAAGATGAGAAGATTCATAATGACAGAATGACAGGGGATTTGCCTTGAGCTTACAATTGCCATCAGTAATGTGGATTAGCAGAAGTGACATGATAATACTTTAAAGCAGTGGTTCTCAATCCTGGTCCTGGGGACCCACAGCTCTGCACATTTTATATGTCTCCTTTATCTGACACTCCCAGTTCAGTTCATAGAGCTCTTTCCTAACGAGATGATGATCTGAATCAGGTGTGTTAAATGAGGGAGACATACAAACTGTGCAGAGCTGTGGGTCCCCAGGACCAGGATTGAGAACCACTGCTTTAAAGAACCAGAAAACTGGCACACCAGAAGTCAATTTCTGCATTGGTCGGGAATCGGACCCGGGTCTCCCACGTGGCGGGCGAGAATTCTACCACTGAACCACCAATGCTCGGCCTCCTCAAAAAGACACAAACCTGTGTGATCGATATGAACAGGGAGTGAAGGTATGCTTCCTGGTAAGAGATGGAAGATGAGGAACATTTATTGATCTTGAGTAAAAACTCTTTTTACGAGGGGCACATAATATGGGGCTGCACAATGATGAGAAGATTCATAATGACAGGGGATTTGCCTTGAGCTTACAATTGCCATCAGTAATGTGGATTAGCAGAAGTGACATGATAATACTTTAAAGAACCAGACCACTGGCACACCAGAAGTCAATTTCTGCATTGGCCGGGAATCGGACCCGGGTAAAAACCCTTTTTACGAGGGGCACATAATATGGGGCTGCACAATGATGAGAAGATTCATAATGACGGGATTTGCCTTGAGTTTACAATTGCCATCAGTAATGTAGATTAGCAGAAGTGACATGTTAAAACTTTAAAGAACCAGACCACTGGCACACCAGAAGTCAATTTCTGCATTGGCCGGGAATCGGACCCGGGTCTCCCGCGTGGCAGGCGAGAATTCTACCACTGAACCACCAATGCTCGGCCTCCTCAAAACGACACGCCCCTGTGTGATCGATATGAACAGGGAGTGAAGGTATGCTTCCTGGTAAGAGATGGAAGATGAGGAACATTTATTGATCTTGAGTAAAAACCCTTTTTACGAGGGGCACATAATATGGGGCTGCACAATGATTAGAAGATTCATAATGACAGGGGATTTGCCTTGAGCTTACAATTGCCATCAGTAATGTGGATTAGCAGAAGTGACATGATAAAACTTTAAAGAACCAGACCACTGGCACACCAGAAGTCAATTTCTGCATCGGCCAGGAATCGGACCCGGGTCTCCCGCGTGGCAGGCGAGAATTCTACCACTGAACCACCAATGCTTGGCCTCCTCAAAAAGTCTTTTTTTGTGTTATTTAAAACATTTAAAAACAATCAGAATCACATACAGGCAATATTACATTGAAATTAAACAATGTTTTTTCCACAAAAGGGTTGTTCTGCACAAAATTCTTTTCAAATACTTCTTTCACATCCATTTTAAAATAATCATGTAATACTTGAAGAATAAAACAAATCTTTTGTTTAAAAAGTTTACATACTGAAACATTCCCTTTTTTTCCTTTACTATATTCCTTCTTTTCCAAACTATCAATCTTGCAACTGCTAATATCATATTTAGAAAACTAACATTATTGGCTTTACCTTTAAAACCAAACAAGAATATTGTTTCCCAATACTCATCAATAATTGTTTCTTCTACCCCCAATTTTCTTACCATTTCTTTCAATTTTTTTATAAAACATTTCAACTTTATACATTTAAAAAATAAATGTAATATTCCTTCATCTTCTATTAAACACACTTTGCATTTTGCATCCATTGCTATACCAATCTTACAGTCTCATTTCACTCCACAAACAATTATGTCTTAACATATAATCAAAATTCTCTAAAATAGGATATTTCCACCATGATCTTAGAGATTGCCATAATTCCTTTGTTTCCATATTTGGATATAGTCTGTGCCAATACTCTTCTGCTTTTGGTTTCTTGAAAACATCTTTACATAAACAAGAATAAAATATCTTTAATTTTAGATCATTAAAAGCATGTTGTTCGTTATTGATTTCAACACTGACAACCATTCTATCATTTGTATTTGTTACTGTTTTACTTTCCAAAATCTGTATCCATTCTTTTGGTATTATCTCTTTCAGTTTTTCATATTGATCTTCCAAAACTACTTTACTTTCTTCTTCATAATTTTCTTCGATTGCATCCCTTATCCCTTGTATTGGTAAAAAACAGGGTATCACTTCATACATAATATCTTTGATTTGTTTCATCCCCGCATTATACCATTTTTTAAAAAATATTGTGTGTTCACCCTTCTTGAGTAACTTGTTTAAAAACAGTGGTTGTCTTAAAATCTCATCTTTAGTCAATGATGTACAAACAACATGCTTGCTATAATCTCCCCATGCTTTTAAGACTTCTTTATAATATTCTGGAATTCCATTCATCATATATTCCTTTAATTTCATCCATAAAATACCATCTCCTATTTGACCACATTGGTTTAAAAAAAATCTCATTACACCTTTCCAAGCATATTTTTCATCATTCCAATATTTTTTTATTATTTTTATTCTTATGCTTTTCATTCTTATTAATGGGTCCAACAGTCCCAGTCCTCCTTCTTCAACTTTCCCAATTAGAGTATCATATGCAATTTTAGACGGTTTGCTTTCTCATAATAAATAAAGAATTATACATTTTATTTTTTTATACACCCATAATGGCATGCTCACAGAACCTAAGACATACCACATTTTAGATAAAAACAAATAATTTAAAACTAGAACTTTCCTTTTTAAAAACAAACCCCTTAATTTCCAAAAATTCAACCTCTTTTCCATTCCTTTTAAAACCTCCTCCCATTCTAAATTCCTTATTACATTTTCTCCAACTCTTATACCTAAAACTTTCATATTTCCTTTCTGTTCTTGAAATGGTATTTTAACAAGTAATTCCTTCATTTCACCAATTCTCATATATGTAGTTTTTTTCTTTATTAACTTTTGCCCCCATTCCTCTACAATATTTTCCCAACACCTCCATTACTTTTTCTACACTTTTAATGACTTTAACAAAAATTCCTCATCCTCTGCAATTAACTCATTTTCTGTAATAAGTCTTTGTAAAATCTTTTAATTTCCTTTAAGATTCCTTCCTTATCTTTCCATCTGGTGTGTTAATACTTTTAATTATATCTGCTTTCTGTCTATTTTTTTCTAATTCGTAAAAATATTTAGTACTTCCTTGTAACCGCACTGGGTTGTACATTAACAAATAGCTCAAATGTTCTATAGGGAATTTTAATAATTAATCATGAATATGATTAATATATTTACAGTTACATTAAATTTATCGAAGTTGAAAATAGATCGATTGCATATGAATAATCAATTACAACGAATTATAATTCCTCATTCATATATCAATAGTCTTATCTCAGATCGATTTATTTGAGATAATCCTTAATGGAAATTAATGTAATTATCAAACAGTTGTTTGTCCAGCAACCAGCCGTAAGATTAACTTATCAACTTCTCAATAAAGTTATCACTTCTTATAATTCAAAGAAAGCTGTTTTCTGGCCATTGAAACAACTCTCCTGTCCTTATACAATTTAGGTTACTGAAATCGTAACAAGATAAAGCATGTAGCTTAAGATCGAAACATCTCATTAGCTATGTTTCCATTCACTTGTCAATCGAATTATCTGAAGTTCGGTAAAAAAACTCATGCGAATAAAGCTGGTGAAAGTGTGTTTCCATCCAACGGCTTTAAAGCGAATAAAAACCTGTGCGTAATGACGTCACATGCTGTTTTGCGATCAAATTGGTATATCGAATTGATTTGAGACATTTTAAGGTGTTTCCATTCATTTTCGCACTGAATCGCACAACATTCAAGCAAACATTTGCGAACAAAGTTTTGCTAGACAAAATGGATCAGACCAGACCCGTTAATATTTGGCCCATTACCCGACCCGTGCCCATGATAAATCACACACAAGCTTCATTCCAATTAAAGTGCTTTATTTTTTATCTCGCATATCTCTCTACATCACAATAGCCTCATGAATTTTTTTTATTTTTATTTTTATTTATCCTTTATTTTACCAGGTGATGTCCCATTGAGATAGTCAAATCTCTTTTACAAGGGAGCCCTGGGGCAACAATTACACAGGTTACACAGAATCACAAAACAGACCAAAAAAAAAAAAAAAAAAACTGATCTACAGTACATTTAAAACAATTTAAAATAACATAAAAGGCTCATTGAAAACATGTGCATTGTTCAAATTTGGATTGTTTAAGTAATTGTTTAAAATGTTCAAGTGGGATAAGAACAGAAAGCTTCAAAACCTTTTGGAGTAAATTCCAACACCAAGGAGCAGCATAACTAAAAGCAGTCTTACCAAATTCAGTTGTTACACGTGGGATATTTAGAGACAGAATGTTAACGGAGTGGAGATTGTAAAGGTAATGATTCCTGGTCAACAAACTAGTAAGATAGCTGGGTAAATTATCATTAATAGCTTTAAAAATAAAAATGTGCCAGTGGAACCATCTACGCAGACCTAAAGAGCTAAAACCAGTTGCCTCATAAAGACGACAGTGATGAGTACGTGACTTGGCATTAGTAATGAACCGTAATGCACCATGGTAGACTGTGTCAAGTGTGTGCAACGTGGTAGAGGCAGCATGCATATAAATAACATCTCCATAGTCCAAGACTGGTAAGAAAGTGGCACTAATCAATTTCCTCCTAGCTTTGATAGTAAAACAGGATTTATTTCTAAAATAAAAGCCGAGCTTTACTCTCAGTTTTCTCACTAATTTTTCAATATGAACTTTGAAGGTTAGCTTTTCATCAATCCACAGACCAAGATATTTATAAGATGAAACATTTTCACCACACTTCCCATCTAGTGTGGAAATGGCTAGGGCGGTTGATGCGGGTACAGTGCGAGACTTTGTGAACTGCATCACTTTAGTTTTACCAGCGTTTAATACCAGTCTAAGTTCAATGAAGGTGGCCTGTAATAAATTAAAAGACTGCTGTAGTGATTGATAAGCTTGAGCTAGAGTGGGGGCGGAACAATATAGTACTGTATCGTCTGCATAGAGATGTATTTTGCCATTATCTGCTACAGAGGCAATGGTGTTAATGTAAATGGTAAATAGGACCGGACCAAGGATAGACCATTGAGGGACACCTCGCCGGACCCCCAGTGGGGCAGAACTATGCCCATCGACAACTACAGTCTGTGTTCTGTTGGCAAGATAGTTTCTGAACCAATCAACTGCCTTAGTGCCCAAGCCAATGTCCCGGAGCCTCTTAAGCAGGATACAGTGATCAACTGTGTCAAAGGCCTTTGACAAGTCGATGAACAGGGCAGCACAGCTCATTTTATGGTCAAGGTCACAGATGATGTCATTAAGCACTTTGGTAGCTGCAGTAATGGTGCTATGCTTGGCCCTAAAGCCTGACTGTTCTGGAGAAAGTATCTGATAATTTTGCAGGAAGCCCTTAAGTTGGGTATTTACTAAAGACTCTAGGACCTTTGAAAGTACAGACAATTTGGAGATTGGGCGATAATTATCGAGAATGGAGGGGTCCCCCCCTTTCAGCAGGGGCAGCACATGGGCTGATTTCCAAACATCTGGTAAGTCATTTGAAGACAGGGACAAGTTAAAAATGTATGTAATAGATTCCACTATGATATGCGCAGATAGTTTAAGTAAAGCAGGATCTAGGCCATCAGGTCCGGCTGATTTCCTAGTGTCAATTTCCTTAAGAGCCTTAAGAACTGCAGATGAGGGAATTAATTCAAAATCGAATCCCTCACTGACCAGAGAAGCAGGTGAATTGTGTTGGAGGGGTGAGGAGACATGGCTGTGTGAGACCTCTTCAGGATATGATTGTTCAAATATGTCACCTGCCTTAATGAAATGGTCATTGAAAGCATTAACAATATCATTCTTGTTTGAGATCCGTTGGGTGTCTTTAACTATATGCTTGGGGAGAGCAGAGTCACTGGTAGGTAATTCCAGAGATTTTATCGTCTTCCAAAATTTAGATGGGTTATTTAGGTTTGAGGACATTGATTTGAGGTAGTAGTCAGATTTGCACTTTCTTACAAGGTAAGTGCACTTGTTCCTAAGATATCTAAAGTTAGTCCAGTCAGATTGGAGGTTTGTGGTCTTTGCTAAGGCCCAGGCTGCATTTCTCTCATGGATCAGAGAAGACAGTTCATTGGAGAACCAGGGGTTATCACGCCCTTTAATTCTATAGCATCTTAGAGGGGCATGTTTATCAGTAATCGAGAGAAAAAGTGATTGAAAGTAGTTCCATGCCACATTGATATTCGGTATAAGGCTAATTCTAGAGAAATCACAGATGTTTAATTCATGTAAAAAGGCTTGTTCTACAAATCTTTTAAAATTTCTTTTAATAAGGATGCGAGGCTTGGATTTAGGGAGCTTGGTGTCCCTAACACATGCTATGGTGCAATGATCACTAATGTCGTTAGAGAATACCCCTATTCCTTTATATTTCTGAGGAGTGTTGGTGAGTATTAGATCTATTAGGGTTGACTTATCTGGAAATTTTATATTAGGACGTGTAGGGAAGGAAACAAGCTGAGTAAGATTTAGCTCATTACAGATATTTTTCAGGCAGTCAGAATTAGCAGAGAGCCAGTCGAAGTTCAGATCTCCCATAAGCACAATTTCCCGATCCCGTAATTCGACTAATACATCAGATAGAGAATTTAAGGCCTCCTTAACAGCAGATGGAGGCTTAATGCAGGCAATGACAGTAAGGAGTGATGTGGAAGAAAAATAAATATCAATAGACAAAAACTCAAATATTTTAGGACGGGAGATAGATTTAGTTACTCTACAATTAAACCTGTTTTTAATGTAAATGGCAACACCACCACCCTTACTTTGACGATCACTATGAAATAAATTATAACCAGTAATATGAATAGAAGAGTCAGAAACCGATTTCTTCAACCAAGTCTCAGATAAAACCAAAACATCAGGGTCTGAGGAAGACACCCAAACCCTGACTAGGTCAATTTTTGGCACAAGACTTCTAACATTCATGTGGAGGAAGCCAAGACCATTTCGTTCTTTAAAATCGGATGGGGTAGGTAAATTAATACATGGGGGTGTAGGCCCAGGATTTGGCTTAATGTTACCTGACATTAAAAGAAGTAAAATTATTAAAAGACGATATTTTAATCTAACAGCTTTGGAACTGTGAAAACCATGATTATGTGATTGGCCAGTTGATATTAAAACATCTAATATTTCCATGACAGTTTTACTAGAAACACAGAAATATATATTAACAGGAAATCAATTATATTTATTGACTGGCTGATAGAATGCAGCGCACGAAAAATGCATAAGTGCAATATAGGAGAGTTCAGGATGGAAGCCATTTATGTCGTCAGGGACTTTGTCAATTGGAACAGTATAAAATGTGGTAATATTAAAAGTCATTAATAGGAGAACAATGCGAAGCAGTAGGTACATGGAATGCATTGTTGGTCTTTAGCGATGTGCCCAGAGTAATCCACGGAAACAGGAAACAGCTGATTGAGTTTGTACTGCGGAAGACCAAAAAGCGGAGTAAACAAACAAACCAACGTGGTCGTTGTGGATTTTACAATGTCATTATGCAAACATTGATGGTAGGAATTTGCCAAACAACTTTCCTTTTCAAGCAAGTTTGAGTGCGAAGCTAAACCACTCCGGGCAGACGAGTAGCCTTAACTTTGCGTTGAGTGCGAGGTGGAAAATGCTCACACGTCAGCTGAGCTGAAAGCGGGAGAGAAAGCTGTATCAGCGCTCGACACTGTTTCTCATCGCTTTCACAACAAAAAAATGGTTAAGGTAAGAAGCATAACTTTCCTTAGTAAGAAAAGTTTGAGTGCGTTGATAATTCATCCATTGATAATTCATCCATGAAGACGCATGAAATTACGTTCAGTCCTTGTCCTGGTAACCGCAGGAGATCTGCAGTATCCGCAGTATCCCCAGTAACCACAGTATCCCCGATTGTGATAAATGGGAGTTTTTGCGAAATTTTGCGAATGGGCTAATGAGCACTAAAGTGCGCTTTGTTTTGTGCCATTCAAGTAGCCTAGGCTACCTCCAGTTCACGCGCCGCGGCGCCTCCGTGTCCTGATTTTATTGCCTGCTATATTTGCCTCTTATTTATTAAATCCAGGAAATCCAGGTTGATGAAACATTGATTAAAATTAAGATACAATTAATACAAAACGAAATTCACTTTAAAGAAAGGCTTTTTACAAAAACAAACTTAATAAAGTGGTCAAAATCATGTCTGCCCACTCCATTTGTCTCCCGGTATTCGGGATCATCTCTTATTCATGCTTTTCACTTTTCATATAATCAACATGAAATTGAAAAATATATATTATTTTATTTAAACATGAATATGAAACTAAATCGTTTTTTAATGATGGGCTACAACACATAGGCTAGGCCTATTAGCCTGCCCTACAGTACTACAGAGAAATTTAATGTCGGAGCGTTGCTGTTGAGCATGTGGGGGGAGAGATAATATTTTCAATCATCGAATATTATTTTACTTGATGTACCAATTCTTAATATTTGGTGTTTTAAATGCCTGTTTGAGATCTCTGTGAAAGTTTTAATTGTATATAGGTTTGTGGCCAGAGTGTCGCAATTTCGGTTTCATTTTGCATATAGCCTACAGCCCTTAATCTGACGCCACGGGTTATTATTTAAAAGAAAGAGCGTAGCCTACGTTTGTATGTAGGCCTATATATGGGCAATTTATATAGGCCTACACAATACAGCCTACTAAAATATAATTAATATTTTATTGCATTTGCATTAGTTGTTTGAAGTGTAAAAAAAAAAAAAATCGAAAAAAAAAATAAAATCGGTCGGTCTTAACGCAAGTTTACAACCGGCAAGTTGGTAGGACTAAAAGGGGGGAAAAATTAATTGTGTCGGTCCTAAATTGACAGGGTCGGTCGGGTTACGGCAAACAAGAATATTTTTAAGGATGGCCTGACTAAAACACATATTTGCGTATGTGTAATGGCAATTTAGACATAAATATTGCACATGTTGTTCATCCGCTACCCGGCCGCAAGGAGTTCATTATCCGCCCGCATCCCCGCCCGTGAATTTTAGGAATGTCACATAATCCACCCGTTTTAGCCACTTTTTATGCGGGTAGGCCTACCCGACCCGTTGCAGGACTGTAATAGTGCTTATGTGCCAGCTGATAGCGACATTATTTGACTATTATGGCATTTCTTAGATTTTTGCTATCTAAAATAGCCGTTTTATTTTTCTGGTAGCCTAAATTAAATTCAAAAAGTATCTCGTCTCCTCGTTTGTCCACTTCTGTCTGTATAAGAAGTGCAAACAGAGCGGAAATACTGGGCGGAAATGAACTAAAACTACTTCTTCTATGTTTTGTGGCGGGTTGCAACCATAAAATGACCTAAAACTTAATCGCAATTCATTATTTATTCGGCAAATGACGTTTCCACCAGCGTTTATCGCATAAGCCGTATATCGATCAAGATAAAATCCGATGAGACCGACCGTATTCACAGACCGTATATTCATGAAATTCAATCGAATTTTACTGTTTCCATAAGGCATTTTTCATTCGATATCACCTAATTCGGATAAAAACGTGTGGATGAAAACATAGCTATTGACTTGGTTATATGAGCATTTAAAACAGAGACAATCAAGGATATATGGAATTTTAATAATTGCGTGTGTTTCCGCAGGGCTTGCGCTCTCGTCTCTTCCGGTGAGCGCGGTAGTGGGATTTTCAAAAGAGTCTTCTTTGAGTTGAAGTTGCTTGCTGCGTTTGCTTCGCTGAGTCCGAAGACGAAAATAAAAAAAGACTTACGCCGCCTTCACACTGGCAGTTGAAATCAGCTCCGATACGGCAGCGAAACGACCGGAAGTCATTCATTTCCTATGGAGATTCGCAGACCGCATGCGAATGGGTCCGAACCAGGTGCGAAAAAAATCGTGTCCGTTGGCCATCCGGATGCGTTCAAAAAATTGAACTCTTGCGAAAGGCTACGGACGATTTCTATCCGAAAATCCCAACGGAAGTTAGCGTTGCTATGGTACTGATAAACAAACCTGGATTCTTAAAGAGCATCTTGCAGGTTAGAAGACCCAACAAGTCAATGTATAGAAAAATAATGTAGGAACTAGATTTTCTTTAAAAAAAATTTATAAATATGCTACAGTGGCTTCTGGAGTCGTTTTTGTGAGAAAATTGTACTTCCGCATCTGAAAATGGGCGTGACGGGCGTGACGTAGCACGAGGGAGAGCGGTCGATTCAAACAACAGGGAAAAATGGATCGCAATGACATTTCGGAAGCTGAGGAAATTGTTGACGGACCACAGCCATACAATTATGAGCCTGCTAAGCTGCCAAGAGAGCAGGGACAGGCCAGGATTAATGTTAGACAGAACATATTGGAACTTACAATTCAGAAACTAAGCTTTGATCAGGCGTTTGTCATGCTCATTAATATCCGCCCAGACTAACGTTACGTGATATAACTTAGCGGTTTCTCATCGAGAGACAGAGAGATATTTATTCCTGATACATTTTTTGTTCCATAGGTGCTTGTGTGGGAAATGCGAGGCAATGTTTACAGCTGAGGAAAGTCAGTGTTGCAGGGAGGTGGATGCATACTGGGCCTTAGTGGAAAATGCCAAACTTCCATGGTTGCAGTTAGTGTTACTACAGTAAAGACATGGTGAATGTTGCTGATCTGTGGACACTGGATAGTTCGTTCATTCATTGCATGTTCATGTTTATTCCTGGTTTCCACGTCAGCGCTGTTTGATCCGTTAGTAACGGAGAAATGTGAATATTTCTCACTAGATCTCGCAGCGATGTTATTACTAATGTGGCGAATTCAAATGCTTTATTTACTGGATCTCGCAGTTACAGTGTTGCTTGATCAGGCTCGCGCTGCACTGGTCCAAACTGATAAACGGTCCACACAAACACAATAACGAGTAGCTCAGTTTCGTCCCACTTACATTGCGTTTGCCAGTTGATGTTGTGCTCGCGCCTACATCCGGCGGGAGAACCCGAAGATGCGTGCACTGAAGGAACCGCACCAGCTCTGAGTCTCACCCGGTTCTTACTTCGGTATCCCATGTTGAACTCCATCATATCGCCGGGACGATAATCCTCCGATCTGAAGTGAACGCTACACACGACCGCGTTTTCCGAAGCCGACGCGGAAGAGAAATCCCGTCTCTTCACCTGCACAAACCGCACCCATGCAGGCACGAAAGATAGCACCGTCCTTTTTCTTGTTAGGAAACCGGTGGACTCGATGTCCTGACAGGCTGGAGGTTTTGCAAGCTCCACAAACACAAAAATTTACCATGACGATGATAAATTGAAATGCAAAAACTACTGAAAACACACTGACTCACGACCGCTCTTACTGAATACCTATTCTGCACTGAGCTGCGGCAGAGCACAGCACACATCTCCCTCGTGTGACGTAAAATGACGCGATGTTGAAAAAAAGCGGTTTGTACGAGCAAAGAAACGCTCACTTTATCTACTAAATTGGTGTCCTTATGTCGTTTTAAAACATTTTAAATCCTGCATTATCTTTTCATATGGTATTTTCATACACGATTATATATTCATTTAGATTTTTTTTTTTACCTGCAAGATGCTCTTTAACTTTTAATAAAATAAATAATGATTTTATAACGATTAGTTGTCATGTCATTTTTTTATTTTCATGATGTTTTAACGTTATTAGGGCAGTTAATACAATTAAATAATTCAATATTTAAATATTGTACAATTCAATATTGTGGCCAAGGCGGCGTCATCCCGCTCATTCACATACAGCCAGAAAATTATATTATGGCAAATCGTAGACTTGTCAATGCTCTTGCTGTTGCTCTCCTATACGGGAGACGCAAGCAAAAAAAAAAAAAAGAGATCCATGTGGGTAAAATACTACCTGGCGGAGAGGAATCAGTACGGGGAGTTTCACCTGGTGGGTGAGCTGCATCTGAACAACGGTGAGGATTTCAGGGAGTATTTCAGGGTGTCGCGCTGTCAGTTTGACGAAATTCTCCACCGTATTGGTCCACAGATCAAGATGATCAACACCCGGCTTCGGAGATGTATTTCTCCGGCAGAACGCCTAGCCATCTGTCTAAGGTGAGTTTCTAGTTTGTCTCTATCTCCTTGATATTACACATAGATCACATCATTATAGATAATAGGCATATTGTCGTTTTTTCTTGTTCTATGCATAGCGCAGTATTTCTTTTTTTCTTTTAACTTAACCAATTAAAACCACACAGAACTGATTACATGATGGAATTGTATAAATGGGAAAATAATTAGACTTTTTTATCAAGTCATTTAGTTATTTCAATACTGTTATAGTCTATTTTGTTAACTGTATTTCTATGAAGCTAAAACCTATTGCATTTTCTTCTTTTCGCCCATAAACATGTAAAATCTTTCTGTATCTAGAAAGGTTTCCACCAAATAAATGTATATATGTATTATTATTGTTAATATGATAATTATTATGAATATTTTAATTATGTTCTTTCAGACACCTGGCGACTGGTGACTCCTACCACTCCCTCTCCTACCGCTTCCGAGTGGGCTGGAGCACTGTGTCTCTCATTGTGCCTGAGGTGGCCAAGGCTATCTGGGAGGAGCTAGTGAATGTGTACATGCCTGTGCCAAAGGAGAGTGATTGGCAGGATATTGCAGAGCAGTTCCTGGTTAACCGTGACTTCCCCAATTGCATAGGGGCCATTGATGGGAAGCATGTGAGAATCGTCGCACCACCCAATTCAGGCTCCCTTTTTTTAATTATAAGTGGACCTTCTCCATCGTGCTCCTTGCGGTTGTCGATGCCAACCTCTGCTTCCGCATTATTGATGTGGGTGCCTATGGTCGCGGGAGTGATGGAGGCACACTGAGGGAGTCTGCATTTGGTCGCGCACTCCAGGAAGGCACCTTGGGAGTCCCACCAGATGCCATCATCCCTGGAGCAGAGGATCTCGGGCCACTTCCTCACACCTTTGTGGGGGACGAAGCCTTCCCGTTGCGCCGTCACCTGATGCGTCCATATCCTGGAAGGAACCTCTGCAGACGCCGTCGGATGTTCAACTACCGCATGTCTCGGGCAAGAATGGTAGTAGAGCAAGCCTTCGGTGTGCTGGCAGCCCGGTTCAGGATCTACCATAGAGTGATGTGGCAGCATCCACACAATGTGGAGGTGTGCATGAAGGCAACCTGTGTCCTCCACAACCTTCTTCGCTGTGATGCCCCAACACTCCCCTATAGACCAAGGGAGAATCGAGCGCCCAACCCAGCCTCCAGTGTTGTCTTGCCCAGTGTCATCCGACAAGGTGCCAATAATTCCACCGCTGAGGCAGTTTGTGTCAGAGAGGCCTATACGACCTACTTTTCCTCTGAGGCGGGAGGTGTCCACCGACATGATCCTGTATCATAATTGCTGATAATGACCAAAAGGCCCTTTTAAGGGCCAACCACAATGTCATGAATTGCAATTCAAATAATCATGTGCACTTTCTACATACGCTTTCTATTAGTGTTTGTGTGTGTGTCGCTGTCCCTTTTAGCTCTCTCTCTCTCTTGCAAAAAATAAACCACAGTACTGAATAATAGTTAAAGTGAACTTTATTTGATATTATACTAATGGTGTGTGTGTGTCTGTCTGTCTGTCTGTGTGTGTGTGTGTATGTGTGTGTGTGTGTGTGTCTGTCTGTCTGTCTGTCTGTCTGTGTGTGTGCGTGTATGTGTGTGTGTGTGTGTGTGTGTGTGTGTGTGTGTGTGTGTGTGTCTGTCTGTCTGTCTGTCTGTGTGTGTGTGTGTGTATGTGTGTATGTGTGTGTGTGTGTGTCTGTTTGTCTGTTTGTTTGTCTGTCTGTCTATGTCTGTGTGTGTGTGTCTGTCTGTCTGTGTCTGTGTCTGTCTGTGTCTGTGTGTGTGTTCAGATGCACCAGATTCTGAAAAACAAAATAAAAATTAAAAGGTGAGATGGCAGCATGTTACACATTATCAATGACAGTGTAAGAACATTCACAACAAAATACTTACACTCAAATTCAGCTTCATAAATCAGCTGGTGTATTTTTAGCTTTGTAGCAGCGCTTTTTTGTAAAGACATCCTGTTTAGGGAGGGGAGCAGGCTGTCCAAGAAGGCCTGGTCTGGGTCTTTCTCCTGTGGTGTATTGGCAGTGGCAATCCTCTGCTCAAATGCTGAGGGGCTAGAGACAACCTGTCGCCTACGCCTGCGCTCCCCTGACAGGTCTGGTGTGCTCTCTATTTCGCGTGGGCGCACGCTCATGACTCTCTCTCTCTCCTGGTTCTCACCCTCTCTCTCCTGGTTCTCACCCTCTCTCTCCTGATTCTCTCCCTCTCTCTCCTCTCCCTCCTGGCTCTCTCCCTCTCCTTCCTGGGTCTCTCCCTCTCCCTCCTGGGACTCTATCTCTGCCTCAGTTAGGTTGGAGGTTGTCCTCCGTGGCGTGATGAACGGCAGGAGGAAGGACATTATCTGGGCATAATGCCAGGGCCTCTTTTGAGAGGCAGCAGCCCCGCTTACCCGCCTGGACTGGTCCTCCCTCCTATTCCGCACAAAGGCATCACGGAGGTCCCTCCACTTTTTTTTCACTTCCTCCACTGAAAAGCACAGACAATGTTCAGCCCATTTTAAGTTAAAAAAAAATTACACAGCCTATAGCAGTGCTTCTCAATCTTTTTTTCAATAATGTACCCCCTATCAATTTTTTTTTTCTCAGCCAATAATAAACATTTGCAATAATAAACAATGTATCATTACCAATTGTGAAGTTTTATTACCCATTGACTGGCCCCAAAAATGTTTGAAAAAAGAAACATATAGAGTGAGTATATATATATATATATATATATATATATATATATATATATATATATATATAATATATATATATATAGGATCATAAGATGCGCAATATATCGTGAGACATGGTTTTTACCACTTAAGTTTTGTATATCGTTTTTTGCTTTGTAAAAAGCCTTTCTTTAAAGTGAATTTCGTTTTGTATAAATTGTATCTTAATTTTAACAAATGTTTTCATCAACCAATTGCATGTATTTAATAACTAAAAATCAAATATATAGCAGACAATATAATAACGACGCTGAGGACGCTAACTGTAACAATAAAGATAAAGATATAGTTCTGAAAATCATTCAAAATATCAACACCACAACTATACAGAGACATATTAAATATCTTTGCTGCATGTTTTTTAGACCAAACAAGGGCTTTCTAGCCTCGTGGCTCGCATCAGCAGAGCACCGCATCATAGACTGCAAAACAATCAGTGGATTTGTGATGCGGTTGACAAGAGGATGAAATAATACCCCATCCGCGCATCTATATCAACAACAACATTGAACACTACACAAATAGTTTTTTTTTTGTTTAATTTAGGCTATTCATTTTCCATAGCAACATTGAACTATTCACATTATACCACAATATCACATTTAGCCGACCTGACATGTCCACCTCCTCGGCAACTTTCCTCCACGCAGCAGACTTCCTATTAGTATCTCTATAACCCTCATCCGAGAGATCATAAAGAATTCTACATTCTGAAACAGCCAGAATCAGCCTTTCCAATCTTTCCGCCATTTTTGTTCTACTCGCTTCCGAGGCTTCCGACGCTTTTCACCGTTGTGTACGATGTCCGCTGGGGGCGTATTGCGTATTACGGAGCTGATTTCAACTGCCAGTGTGAAGGCAGCGTTAAAGAAAAAGAATTGAGAAACGGAGGAAAGCTCCCGAAGGAGCCATGGATCTTCTCGCTGACGAAGAGGGTTCGTAAAAAGTGCTCTCCGAGGAACTTCGGTGTCAGTCTCGTTACAATCACATGCACAAATAGAAGCATTTAAAAGTTCGTTCCTTCAAATAAATGTCATAAATGAAGTGAATATAAACTGTGAGACACACAGGAGTATATGAGATACATATGGCATGCTTATATTCTAAGTTTAATATTCAAAGTTCGTGTATGTGTGTGCATTAATGTGTGTGTCGGAATGTCTCTTGCAGAGGAACTGGATAAGCTGCTAAAGCTTGGTGGTCAAACTTTATGACCTGCCGTGAGATCGGGTTACGGGATGCGATTCCACTGGGAGAAACATTCTTCAAAAATACATTTCAGAGCCAAACACTAGAAGATCATAACTATATGATCGAAAACAAAACTAACCAATCATGCATAATGGAATTGTACATATATCACAAGGATATTTCTATCCTAATTTAAACACAAAGGGATGTTTGTGTGTGTGTGGGGGTGTGATGTCACATAGCAGGAGAAAGTTTCATTATCTCTTTGGTGCAGAGAGGAATGTTAGTTTCAGGTTCTGGAGTGTCTCTGAGGTGCAATTAGTGTCGTAAAAGTTCATTTGCTCCAGTCTCTCTGGAGCTGGCGTATGATTTGTATTTGGGAGTCAGGAGGTTACAAGCTTTAGTAAGCTTAGCAAAGAACGTTTTGGGAAGAAATGTGCTTAGAAAACACAGAGAGTCCGAATTTGTTAATTCAGAACAAACGAACGAATGATTCATAGCCCATATATGCTACATCCTTCTATTATATCTTTAGCTCTGCTCCTTATTATTGCTCCCTTACACTTTTCTCCCTCTATGTTCCTTATTTTTTCTTGTAGTTCTATTATCTTATCAATGTTTTTCTCTCCCTCAGATATTTTCCTCATTTCTTCATCCCATTCTTTTTTAACTTTATTTTCTGTCAATCTATAGGCTCTCTGTACTTTTTTAGAAAAATTTATTGTAAATTTCTTTATTCTATTTTTTAGACAATCCAACCAAAATCTTTTTTTTTCATACATCTCATCATTAATACTATTAATTATTATACTTTCTATTTCTATTCTGTAAATTTCCATTTTTAAAAGTTCTGTATGTAACGTTTAACGATGTGATTTCAGAGTGGAGCAGCGGAAGCGTGCTGGGCCCATGACCCAGAGGTCAATGGATCGAAACCATACTCTGCTAAGATTGCTTTACTTACAAACATGCTCTGTTCTTACTTGAAGAAAAGCTGTCAAATATCTGAGCTAAAACCCTTTGTTGTTTTCACCTGATCTCATTTATGACCGAGGCACTTCATGTGTCACTTCATGTGTGCCTAAATGCAAATCCTTTTGAAAACACCTGCTAATGGAACTTTTTCTATGGCGAGCAGAGTGGCGCAACGGAAGCGTGCTGGGCCCATAACCCAGAGGTCGATGGATCGAAACCATCCTCTGCTAAGGCTTCTTCACTTATATACATGCTGTGTTCTTACTTGAAGAAAAGCTCACACATGTGCTCTTCCTGTGTGCCTAAACACAAGTCCTTTTGAAAACAGTAGGGTATGGCAACTTTGTTGTCAGGAGCAGAGTGGCGCAGCGGAAGCGTGCTGGGCCCATAACCCAGAGGTCGATGGATCGAAACCATCCTCTGCTAAGACTGCTTTACTTATGTACATGCTCTGTTCCTACATGGAGAAAAGTTGCCTCAGCTGTGTGGTAAAACCCTCACATGTTCTAATAGATGACAGAAGAGCACTTCAAGTGTGCCTAAACACAAGTCCTTTTGAAAACAGTAGGGTATGGCAATTTTGCTGTCAGGAGCAGAGTGGCGCAGCGGAAGCGTGCTGGGCCCATAACCCAGAGGTCGATGGATCGAAACCATCCTCTGCTAAACCTTTTTTACTTAAATACATGCTCTGCTCCTACTTGAAGAAAAGTTGCTTCAACTCTATGCTAAAACACTCTGTATTTTTCACCTGATCTAATAGATGACAGAAGAGCACTTCAAGTGTGCCTAAACACAAGTCCTTTTGAAAACAGTAGGGTATGGCAATTTTGTTGTCAGGAGCAGAGTGGTGCAGCGGAAGCGTGCTGGGCCCATAACCCAGAGGTCGATGGATCGAAACAATCCTCTGCTAAGACTGCTTCACTTATAAACATGCTGTGTTCTTACTTGAAGAAAAGCTCACACATGTGCTCTTCCTGTGTGCCTAAACACAAGTCCTTTTGAAAACAGTAGGGTATGGCAATTTTGTTGTCAGGAGCAGAGTGGCGCAGCGGAAGCGTGCTGGGCCCATAACCCAGAGGTCGATGGCTCGAAACCATCCTCTGCTAAGATTGCTTTGCTTATGTACATGCTCTGTTCCTACATGGAGAAAAGTTGCCTCAGCTGTGTGCTAAAACCCTCACATGTTCTAATAGATGACAGAAGAGCACTTCAAGTGTGCCTAAACACAAGTCCTTTTGAAAACAGTAGGGTATGGCAATTTTGTTGTCAGGAGCAGAGTGGCGCAGCGGAAGCGTGCTGGGCCCATAACCCAGAGGTCGATGGATCGAAACCATCCTCTGCTAAACCTTTTTTACTTAAATACATGCTCTGCTCCTACTTGAAGAAAAGTTGCCTCAACTCTATGCTAAAACACTCTGTATTTTTCACCTGATCTAATTTATGACAGGAGCACTTCAAATGTGCCTAAACACAAGTCCTTTTGAAAATACCTGTGAATTGGAGCTCTTCAATGGCGAGCAGAGTGGCGCAGCGGAAGCGTGCTGGGCCCATAACCCAGAGGTCGATGGATCGAAACCATCCTCTGCTAAGGCTTCTTCGCTTATATACATGTTTTATCCCAAATAAAGAGCAACTTCCACATCCCGCTTGTTCGTTCAGAAAATCTGTGTGTATGCCCTATTCAAACGCCTCATTGACTAAGCCACCTGAATGAGATGGAGAATTAGTAGGGCAAGCGAGTCATGCCCCAGTGGCCTGTCGAAGTAGTCGTTCATCCGGATTACTTTGTGTGCTGGCCTTGTTTAAATGCTGATGCTGTTGTTGTCACTGAAGCCAAAGTGATGGGGGCACATGAGCATAGGTTTTTATCAGCCCCAGTGGCCTAATGGATAAGGCACTGGCCTCCTAAGCTAGGGATTGTGGGTTCGAGTCCCATCTGGGGTGGTTTACAGCAGAGTGGCGCAGCGGAAGCGTGCTGGGCCCATAACCCAGAGGTCGATGGATCGAAACCATCCTCTGCTAAGATTGCTTTACTTATGTACATGCTCTGTTCCTACATGGAGAAAAGTTGCCTCAGCTGTGTGCTAAAACCCTCACATGTTCTAATAGATGACAGAAGAGCACTTCAAGTGTGCCTAAACACAAGTCCTTTTGAAAACAGTAGGGTATGGCAATTTTGTTGTCAGGAGCAGAGTGGTGCAGCGGAAGCGTGCTGGGCCCATAACCCAGAGGTCGATGGATCGAACCCATCCTCTGCTAAGACTACTTTACTTGTGTACATGCTCTGTTCCTACATGGAGAAAAGTTGCCTCAGCTGTGTGCTAAAACCCTCACATGTTCTAATAGATGACAAAAGAGCACTTCAAGTGTGCCTAAACACAAGTCCTTTTGAAAACAGTAGGGTATGGCAATTTTGTTGTCAGGAGCAGAGTGGCGCAGCGGAAGCGTGCTGGGCCCATAACCCAGAGGTCGATGGATCGAAACCATCCTCTGCTAAGACTGCTTTACTTATGTACATGCTCTGTTCCTACATGGAGAAAAGTTGCCTCAGCTGTGTGCTAAAACCCTCACATGTTCTAATAGATGACAGAAGAGCACTTCAAGTGTGCCTAAACACAAGTCCTTTTGAAAACAGTAGGGTATGGCAATTTTGTTGTCAGGAGCAGAGTGGCGCAGCGGAAGCGTGCTGGGCCCATAACCCAGAGGTCGATAGATCGAAACCATCCTCTGCTAAGGCTTCTTCGCTTATATACATGTTTTATCCCAAATAAAGAGCAACTTCCACATCCCGCTTGTTCGTTCAGAAAATCTGTGTGTATGCCCTATTCAAACGCCTCATTGACTAAGCCACCTGAATGAGATGGAGAATTAGTAGGGCAAGCGAGTCATGCCCCAGTGGCCTGTCGAAGTAGTCATTCATCCGGATTACTTTGTGTGCTGGCCTTGTTTAAATGCTGATGCTGTTGTTGTCACTGAAGCCAAAGTGATGGGGGCACATGAGCACAGGTTTTTATCAGCCCCAGTGGCCTAATGGATAAAGCACTGGCCTCCTAAGCCAGGGATTGTGGGTTCGAGTCCCATCTGGGGTGGTTTACAGCAGAGTGGCGCAGCGGAAGCGTGCTGGGCCCATAACCCAGAGGTCGATGGATCGAAACCATCCTCTGCTAAGATTCCTTTACTTATGTACATGCTCTGTTCCTACATGGAGAAAAGTTGCCTCAGCTGTGTGCTAAAACCCTCACATGTTCTAATAGATGACAGAAGAGCACTTCAAGTGTGCCTAAACACAAGTCCTTTTGAAAACAGTAGGGTATGGCAATTTTGTTGTCAGGAGCAGAGTGGCGCAGCGGAAGCGTGCTGGGCCCATAACCCAGAGGTCGATGGATCGAAACCATCCTCTGCTAAGACTGCTTTACTTATGTACATGCTCTGTTCCTACATGGAGAAAAGTTGCCTCAGCTGTGTGCTAAAACCCTCACATGTTCTAATAGATGACAGAAGAGCACTTCAAGTGTGCCTAAACACAAGTCCTTTTGAAAACAGTAGGGTATGGCAATTTTGTTGTCAGGAGCAGAGTGGCGCAGCGGAAGCGTGCTGGGCCCATAACCCAGAGGTCGATGGATCGAAACCATCCTCTGCTAAACCTTTTTTACTTAAATACATGCTCTGCTCCTACTTGAAGAAAAGTTGCCTCAACTCTATGCTAAAACACTCTGTATTTTTCACCTGATCTAATTTATGACAGGAGCACTTCAAATGTGCCTAAACACAAGTCCTTTTGAAAATACCTGTGAATTGGAGTTCTTAAATGGCGAGCAGAGTGGCGCAGCGGAAGCGTGCTGGGCCCATAACCCAGAGGTCGATGGATCGAAACCATCCTCTGCTAAGGCTTCTTCGCTTATATACATGTTTTATCCCAAATAAAGAGCAACTTCCACATCCCGCTTGTTCGTTCAGAAAATCTGTGTGTATGCCCTATTCAAACGCCTCATTGACTAAGCCACCTGAATGAGATGGAGAATTAGTAGGGCAAGCGAGTCATGCCCCAGTGGCCTGTCGAAGTAGTCATTCATCCGGATTACTTTGTGTGCTGGCCTTGTTTAAATGCTGATGCTGTTGTTGTCACTGAAGCCAAAGTGATGGGGGCACATGAGCACAGGTTTTTATCAGCCCCAGTGGCCTAATGGATAAAGCACTGGCCTCCTAAGCCAGGGATTGTGGGTTCGAGTCCCATCTGGGGTGGTTTACGGCAGAGTGGCGCAGCGGAAGCGTGCTGGGCCCATAACCCAGAGGTCGATGGATCGAAACCATCCTCTGCTAAGACTGCTTTACTTGTGTACATGCTCTGTTCCTACATGGAGAAAAGTTGCCTCAGCTGTGTGCTAAAACCCTCACATGTTCTAATAGATGACAGAAGAGCACTTCAAGTGTGCCTAAACACAAGTCCTTTTGAAAACAGTAGGGTATGGCAATTTTGTTGTCAGGAGCAGAGTGGCGCAGCGGAAGCGTGCTGGGCCCATAACCCAGAGGTCGATGGATCGAAACCATCCTCTGCTAAGACTGCTTTACTTGTGTACATGCTCTGTTCCTACATGGAGAAAAGTTGCCTCAGCTGTGTGCTAAAACCCTCACATGTTCTAATAGATGACAGAAGAGCACTTCAAGTGTGCCTAAACACAAGTCCTTTAGAAAACAGTAGGGTATGGCAATTTTGTTATCAGGAGCAGAGTGGCGCAGCGGAAGCGTGCTGGGCCCATAACCCAGAGGTCGATGGATCGAAACCATCCTCTGCTAAGACTGCTTTACTTGTGTACATGCTCTGTTCCTACATGGAGAAAAGTTGCCTCAGCTGTGCGCTAAAACCCTCACATGTTCTAATAGATGACAGAAGAGCACTTCAAGTGTGCCTAAACACAAGTCCTTTTGAAAACAGTACGGTATGGCAATTTTGTTGTCAGGAGCAGAGTGGCGCAGCGGAAGCGTGCTGGGCCCATAACCCAGAGGTCGATGGATCGAAACCATCCTCTGCTAAGACTGCTTCACTTATAAACATGCTGTGTTCTTACTTGAAGAAAAGCTCACACATGTGCTCTTCCTCTGTGCCTAAACACAAGTCCTTTTGAAAACAGTAGGGTATGGCAATTTTGTTGTCAGGAGCAGAGTGGCGCAGCGGAAGCGTGCTGGGCCCATAACCCAGAGGTCGATGGATCGAAACCATCCTCTGCTAAGACTGCTTTACTTATGTACATGCTCTGTTCCTACATGGAGAAAAGTTGCCTCAGCTGTGTGCTAAAACCCTCACATGTTCTAATAGATGACAGAAGAGCACTTCAAGTGTGCCTAAACACAAGTCCTTTTGAAAACAGTAGGGTATGGCAATTTTGTTGTCAGGAGCAGAGTGGCGCAGCGGAAGCGTGCTGGGCCCATAACCCAGAGGTCGATGGATCGAAACCATCCTCTGCTAAGACTGCTTTACTTATGTACATGCTCTGTTCCTACATGGAGAAAAGTTGCCTCAGCTGTGTGCTAAAACCCTCACATGTTCTAATAGATGACAGAAGAGCACTTCAAGTGTGCCTAAACACAAGTCCTTTTGAAAACACTAGGGTATGGCTATTTTGTTGTCAGGAGCAGAGTGGCGCAGCGGAAGCGTGCTGGGCCCATAACCCAGAGGTCGATGGATCGAAACCATCCTCTGCTAAACCTTTTTTACTTAAATACATGCTCTGCTCTTACTTGAAGAAAAGTTGCCTCAACTCTATGCTAAAACACTCTGTATTTTTCACCTGATCTAATTTATGACAGGAGCACTTCAAATGTGCCTAAACACAAGTCCTTTTGAAAATACCTGTGAATTGGAGTTCTTCAATGGTGAGCAGAGTGGCGCAGCGGAAGCGTGCTGGGCCCATAACCCAGAGGTCGATGGATCGAAACCATCCTCTGCTAAACTTTTTTTACTTAAATACATGCTCTGCTCCTACTTGAAGTAAAGTTGCCTCAACTCTATGCTAAAACACTCTGTATTTTTCACCTGATCGAATTTATGACAGGAGCACTTCAAATGTGCCTAAACACAAGTCCTTTTGAAAATACCTGTGAATTGGAGTTCTTCAATGGCGAGCAGAGTGGCGCAGCGGAAGCGTGCTGGGCCCATAACCCAGAGGTCGATGGATTGAAACCATCCTCTGCTAAGGCTTCTTCGCTTATATACATGTTTTATCCCAAATAAAGAGCAACTTCCACATCCCGCTTGTTCGTTCAGAAAATCTGTGTGTATGCCCTATTCAAACGCCTCATTGACTAAGCCACCTGAATGAGATGGAGAATTAGTAGGGCAAGCGAGTCATGCCCCAGTGGCCTGTCGAAGTAGTCATTCATCCGGATTACTTTGTGTGCTGGCCTTGTTTAAATGCTGATGCTGTTGTTGTCACTGAAGCCAAAGTGATGGGGGCACATGAGCACAGGTTTTTATCAGCCCCAGTGGCCTAATGGATAAGGCACTGGCCTCCTAAGCCAGGGATTGTGGGTTCGAGTCCCATCTGGGGTGGTTTACAGCAGAGTGGCGCAGCGGAAGCGTGCTGGGCCCATAACCCAGAGGTCGATGGATCGAAACCATCCTCTGCTAAGATTGCTTTACTTATGTACATGCTCTGTTCCTACATGGAGAAAAGTTGCCTCAGCTTTGTGCTAAAACCCTCACATGTTCTAATAGATGACAGAAGAGCACTTCAAGTGTGCCTAAACACAAGTCCTTTTGAAAACAGTAGGGTATGGCAATTTTGTTGTCAGGAGCAGAGTGGTGCAGCGGAAGCGTGCTGGGCCCATAACCCAGAGGTCGATGGATCGAACCCATCCTCTGCTAAGACTGCTTTACTTGTGTACATGCTCTGTTCCTACATGGAGAAAAGTTGCCTCAGCTGTGTGCTAAAGCCCTCACATGTTCTAATAGATGACAGAAGAGCACTTCAAGTGTGCCTAAACACAAGTCCTTTTGAAAACAGTAGGGTATGGCAATTTTGTTGTCAGGAGCAGAGTGGCGCAGCGGAAGCGTGCTGGGCCCATAACCCAGAGGTCGATGGATCGAAACCATCCTCTGCTAAGACTGCTTTACTTATGTACATGCTCTGTTCCTACATGGAGAAAAGTTG
>CM040823.1:39497476-39507476 GCA_022828995.1 Vimba vimba
GGCCCATAACCCAGAGGTCGATGGATCGAAACCATCCTCTGCTAAGCCTTTTTTACTTAAATACATGCTCTGCTCCTACTTGAAGAAAAGTTGTCTCAACTCTATGCTAAAACACTCTGTATTTTTCACCTGATCTAATTTATGACAGGAGCACTTCAAATGTTTCTAAACACAAGTCCTTTTGAAAATACCTGTGAATTGGAGTTCTTCAATGGCGAGCAGAGTGGCGCAGCGGAAGCGTGCTGGGCCCATAACCCAGAGGTCGATGGATCGAAACCATCCTCTGCTAAGGCTTCTTTGCTTATATACATGTTTTATCCCAAATAAAGAGCAACTTCCACATCCCGCTTGTTCGTTCAGAAAATCTGTGTGTATGCCCTATTCAAACGCCTCATTGACTAAGCCACCTGAATGAGATGGAGAATTAGTAGGGCAAGCGAGTCATACCCCAGTGGCCTGTCGAAGTAGTCGTTCATCCGGATTACTTTGTGTGCTGGCCTTGTTTAAATGCTGATGCTGTTGTTGTCACTGAAGCCAAAGTGATGGGGGCACATGAGCACAGGTTTTTATCAGCCCCAGTGGCCTAATGGATAAGGCACTGGCCTCCTAAGCCAGGGATTGTGGGTTCGAGTCCCATCTGGGCTGGTTTACAGCAGAGTGGCGCAGCGGAAGCGTGCTGGGCCCATAACCCAGAGGTCGATGGATCGAAACCATCCTCTGCTAAGATTGCTTTACTTATGTACATGCTCTGTTCCTACATGGAGAAAAGTTGCCTCAGCTGTGTGCTAAAACCCTCACATGTTCTAATAGATGACAGAAGAGCACTTCAAGTGTGCCTAAACACAAGTCCTTTTGAAAACAGTAGGGTATGGCAATTTTGTTGTCAGGAGCAGAGTGGCGCAGCGGAAGCGTGCTGGGCCCATAACCCAGAGGTCGATGGATCGAAACCATCCTCTGCTAAGACTGCTTCACTTATAAACATGCTGTGTTCTTACTTGAAGAAAAGCTCACACATGTGCTCTTCCTGTGTGCCTAAACACAAGTCCTTTTGAAAACAGTAGGGTATGGCAATTTTGTTGTCAGGAGCAGAGTGGCGCAGCGGAAGCGTGCTGGGCCCATAACCCAGAGGTCGATGGATCGAAACCATCCTCTGCTAAGACTGCTTTACTTATGTACATGCTCTGTTCCTACATGGAGAAAAGTTGCCTCAGCTGTGTGCTAAAACCTTCACATGTTCTTATAGATGACAAAAGAGCACTTCAAGTGTGCCTAAACACAAGTCCTTTTGAAAACAGTAGGGTATGGCAATTTTGCTGTCAGGAGCAGAGTGGCGCAGCGGAAGCGTGCTGGGCCCATAACCCAGAGGTCGATGGATCGAAACCATCCTCTGCTAAACCTTTTTTACTTAAATACATGCTCTGCTCCTACTTGAAGAAAAGTTGTCTCAACTCTATGCTAAAACACTCTGTATTTTTCACCTGATCTAATTTATGACAGGAGCACTTCAAATGTTTCTAAACACAAGTCCTTTTGAAAATACCTGTGAATTGGAGCTCTTCAATGGCGAGCAGAGTGGCGCAGCGGAAGCGTGCTGGGCCCATAACCCAGAGGTCGATGGATCGAAACCATCCTCTGCTAAACCTTTTTTACTTAAATACATGCTCTGCTCCTACTTGAAGAAAAGTTGCCTCAACTCTATGCTAAAACACTCTGTATTTTTCACCTGATCTAATTTATGACAGGAGCACTTCAAATGTGCCTAAACACAAGTCCTTTTGAAAATACCTGTGAATTGGAGTTCTTCAATGTCGAGCAGAGTGGCGCAGCGGAAGCGTGCTGGGCCCATAACCCAGAGGTCGATGGATCGAAACCATCCTCTGCTAAGGCTTCTTCGCTTATATACATGTTTTATCCCAAATAAAGAGCAACTTCCACATCCCGCTTGTTCGTTCAGAAAATCTGTGTGTATGCCCTATTCAAACGCCTCATTGACTAAGCCACCTGAATGAGATGGAGAATTAGTAGGGCAAGCGAGTCATGCCCCAGTGGCCTGTCGAAGTAGTCGTTCATCCGGATTACTTTGTGTGCTGGCCTTGTTTAAATGCTGATGCTGTTGTTGTCACTGAAGCCAAAGTGATGGGGGCACATGAGCACAGGTTTTTACCAGCCCCAGTGGCCTAATGGATAAGGCACTGGCCTCCTAAGCCAGGGATTGTGGGTTCGAGTCCCATCTGGGGTGGTTTACAGCAGAGTGGCGCAGCGGAAGCGTGCTGGGCCCATAACCCAGAGGTCGATGGATCGAAACCATCCTCTGCTAAGATTGCTTTACTTATGTACATGCTCTGTTCCTACATGGCGAAAAGTTGCCTCAGCTGTGTGCTAAAACCCTCACATGTTCTAATAGATGACAGAAGAGCACTTCAAGTGTGCCTAAACACAAGTCCTTTTGAAAACAGTAGGGTATGTCAATTTGGTTGTCAGGAGCAGAGTGGCGCAGCGGAAGCGTGCTGGGCCCATAACCCAGAGGTCGATAGATCGAAACCATCCTCTGCTAAGGCTTCTTCGCTTATATACATGTTTTATCCCAAATAAAGAGCAACTTCCACATCCCGCTTGTTCGTTCAGAAAATCTGTGTGTATGCCCTATTCAAACGCCTCATTGACTAAGCCACCTGAATGAGATGGAGAATTAGTAGGGCAAGCGAGTCATGCCCCAGTGGCCTGTCGAAGTAGTCATTCATCCGGATTACTTTGTGTGCTGGCCTTGTTTAAATGCTGATGTTGTTGTTGTCACTGAAGCCAAAGTGATGGGGGCACATGAGCACAGGTTTTTATCAGCCCCAGTGGCCTAATGGATAAGGCACTGGCCTCCTAAGCCAGGGATTGTGGGTTCGAGTCCCATCTGGGGTGGTTTACAGCAGAGTGGCGCAGCGGAAGCGTGCTGGGCCCATAACCCAGAGGTCGATGGATCGAAACCATCCTCTGCTAAGATTGCTTTACTTATGTACATGCTCTGTTCCTACATGGAGAAAAGTTGCCTCAGCTGTGTGCTAAAACCCTCACATGTTCTAATAGATGACAGAAGAGCACTTCAAGTGTGCCTAAACACAAGTCCTTTTGAAAACAGTAGGGTATTGCAATTTTGTTGTCAGGAGCAGAGTGGCGCAGCGGAAGCGTGCTGGGCCCATAACCCAGAGGTCGATGGATCGAAACCATCCTCTGCTAAGACTGCTTTACTTGTGTACATGCTCTGTTCCTACATGGAGAAAAGTTGCCTCAGCTGTGTGCTAAAACCCTCACATGTTCTAATAGATGACAGAAGAGCACTTCAAGTGTGCCTAAACACAAGTCCTTTTGAAAACAGTAGGGTATGGCAATTTTGTTGTCAGGAGCAGAGTGGTGCAGCGTAAGCGTGCTGGGCCCATAACCCAGAGGTCGATGGATCGAAACCATCCTCTGCTAAGACTGCTTTACTTGTGTACATGCTCTGTTCCTACATGGAGAAAAGTTGCCTCAGCTGTGTGCTAAAACCCTCACATGTTCTAATAGATGACAGAAGAGCACTTCAAGTGTGCCTAAACACAAGTCCTTTTGAAAACAGTAGGGTATGGCAATTTTGTTGTCAGGAGCAGAGTGGTGCAGCGGAAGCGTGCTGGGCCCATAACCCAGAGGTCGATGGATCGAAACCATCCTCTGCTAAGATTGCTTTACTTATGTACATGCTCTGTTCCTACATGGAGAAAAGTTGCCTCAGCTGTGTGCTAAAACCCTCACATGTTCTAATAGATGACAGAAGAGCACTTCAAGTGTGCCTAAACACAAGTCCTTTTGAAAACAGTAGGGTATTGCAATTTTGTTGTCAGGAGCAGAGTGGCGCAGCGGAAGCGTGCTGGGCCCATAACCCAGAGGTCGATGGATCGAAACCATCCTCTGCTAAGACTGCTTTACTTGTGTACATGCTTTGTTCCTACATGGAGAAAAGTTGCCTCAGCTGTGTGCTAAAACCCTCACATGTTCTAATAGATGACAGAAGAGCACTTCAAGTGTGCCTAAACACAAGTCCTTTTGAAAACAGTAGGGTATGGCAATTTTGTTGTCAGGAGCAGAGTGGTGCAGCGGAAGCGTGCTGGGCCCATAACCCAGAGGTCGATGGATCGAAACCATCCTCTGCTAAGACTGCTTTACTTATGTACATGCTCTGTTCCTACATGGCGAAAAGTTGCCTCAGCTGTGTGCTAAAACCCTCACATGTTCTAATAGATGACAGAAGAGCACTTCAAGTGTGCCTAAACACAAGTCCTTTTGAAAACAGTAGGGTATGGCAATTTTGTTGTCAGGAGCAGAGTGGCGCAGCGGAAGCGTGCTGGGCCCATAACCCAGAGGTCGATGGATCGAAACCATCCTCTGCTAAGACTGCTTCACTTATAAACATGCTGTGTTCTTACTTGAAGAAAAGCTCACACATGTGCTCTTCCTGTGTGCCTAAACACAAGTCCTTTTGAAAACAGTAGGGTATGGCAATTTTGTTGTCAGGAGCAGAGTGGCGCAGCGGAAGCGTGCTGGGCCCATAACCCAGAGGTCGATGGATCGAAACCATCCTCTGCTAAGACTGCTTTACTTATGTACATGCTCTGTTCCTACATGGAGAAAAGTTGCCTCAGCTGTGTGCTAAAACCTTCACATGTTCTTATAGATGACAAAAGAGCACTTCAAGTGTGCCTAAACACAAGTCCTTTTGAAAACAGTAGGGTATGGCAATTTTGCTGTCAGGAGCAGAGTGGCGCAGCGGAAGCGTGCTGGGCCCATAACCCAGAGGTCGATGGATCGAAACCATCCTCTGCTAAGCCTTTTTTACTTAAATACATGCTCTGCTCCTACTTGAAGAAAAGTTGTCTCAACTCTATGCTAAAACACTCTGTATTTTTCACCTGATCTAATTTATGACAGGAGCACTTCAAATGTTTCTAAACACAAGTCCTTTTGAAAATACCTGTGAATTGGAGTTCTTCAATGGCGAGCAGAGTGGCGCAGCGGAAGCGTGCTGGGCCCATAACCCAGAGGTCGATGGATCGAAACCATCCTCTGCTAAGGCTTCTTTGCTTATATACATGTTTTATCCCAAATAAAGAGCAACTTCCACATCCCGCTTGTTCGTTCAGAAAATCTGTGTGTATGCCCTATTCAAACGCCTCATTGACTAAGCCACCTGAATGAGATGGAGAATTAGTAGGGCAAGCGAGTCATACCCCAGTGGCCTGTCGAAGTAGTCGTTCATCCGGATTACTTTGTGTGCTGGCCTTGTTTAAATGCTGATGCTGTTGTTGTCACTGAAGCCAAAGTGATGGGGGCACATGAGCACAGGTTTTTATCAGCCCCAGTGGCCTAATGGATAAGGCACTGGCCTCCTAAGCCAGGGATTGTGGGTTCGAGTCCCATCTGGGCTGGTTTACAGCAGAGTGGCGCAGCGGAAGCGTGCTGGGCCCATAACCCAGAGGTCGATGGATCGAAACCATCCTCTGCTAAGATTGCTTTACTTATGTACATGCTCTGTTCCTACATGGAGAAAAGTTGCCTCAGCTGTGTGCTAAAACCCTCACATGTTCTAATAGATGACAGAAGAGCACTTCAAGTGTGCCTAAACACAAGTCCTTTTGAAAACAGTAGGGTATGGCAATTTTGTTGTCAGGAGCAGAGTGGCGCAGCGGAAGCGTGCTGGGCCCATAACCCAGAGGTCGATGGATCGAAACCATCCTCTGCTAAGACTGCTTCACTTATAAACATGCTGTGTTCTTACTTGAAGAAAAGCTCACACATGTGCTCTTCCTGTGTGCCTAAACACAAGTCCTTTTGAAAACAGTAGGGTATGGCAATTTTGTTGTCAGGAGCAGAGTGGCGCAGCGGAAGCGTGCTGGGCCCATAACCCAGAGGTCGATGGATCGAAACCATCCTCTGCTAAGACTGCTTTACTTATGTACATGCTCTGTTCCTACATGGAGAAAAGTTGCCTCAGCTGTGTGCTAAAACCTTCACATGTTCTTATAGATGACAAAAGAGCACTTCAAGTGTGCCTAAACACAAGTCCTTTTGAAAACAGTAGGGTATGGCAATTTTGCTGTCAGGAGCAGAGTGGCGCAGCGGAAGCGTGCTGGGCCCATAACCCAGAGGTCGATGGATCGAAACCATCCTCTGCTAAACCTTTTTTACTTAAATACATGCTCTGCTCCTACTTGAAGAAAAGTTGTCTCAACTCTATGCTAAAACACTCTGTATTTTTCACCTGATCTAATTTATGACAGGAGCACTTCAAATGTTTCTAAACACAAGTCCTTTTGAAAATACCTGTGAATTGGAGCTCTTCAATGGCGAGCAGAGTGGCGCAGCGGAAGCGTGCTGGGCCCATAACCCAGAGGTCGATGGATCGAAACCATCCTCTGCTAAACCTTTTTTACTTAAATACATGCTCTGCTCCTACTTGAAGAAAAGTTGCCTCAACTCTATGCTAAAACACTCTGTATTTTTCACCTGATCTAATTTATGACAGGAGCACTTCAAATGTGCCTAAACACAAGTCCTTTTGAAAATACCTGTGAATTGGAGTTCTTCAATGTCGAGCAGAGTGGCGCAGCGGAAGCGTGCTGGGCCCATAACCCAGAGGTCGATGGATCGAAACCATCCTCTGCTAAGGCTTCTTCGCTTATATACATGTTTTATCCCAAATAAAGAGCAACTTCCACATCCCGCTTGTTCGTTCAGAAAATCTGTGTGTATGCCCTATTCAAACGCCTCATTGACTAAGCCACCTGAATGAGATGGAGAATTAGTAGGGCAAGCGAGTCATACCCCAGTGGCCTGTCGAAGTAGTCGTTCATCCGGATTACTTTGTGTGCTGGCCTTGTTTAAATGCTGATGCTGTTGTTGTCACTGAAGCCAAAGTGATGGGGGCACATGAGCACAGGTTTTTATCAGCCCCAGTGGCCTAATGGATAAGGCACTGGCCTCCTAAGCCAGGGATTGTGGGTTCGAGTCCCATCTGGGCTGGTTTACAGCAGAGTGGCGCAGCGGAAGCGTGCTGGGCCCATAACCCAGAGGTCGATGGATCGAAACCATCCTCTGCTAAGATTGCTTTACTTATGTACATGCTCTGTTCCTACATGGAGAAAAGTTGCCTCAGCTGTGTGCTAAAACCCTCACATGTTCTAATAGATGACAGAAGAGCACTTCAAGTGTGCCTAAACACAAGTCCTTTTGAAAACAGTAGGGTATGGCAATTTTGTTGTCAGGAGCAGAGTGGCGCAGCGGAAGCGTGCTGGGCCCATAACCCAGAGGTCGATGGATCGAAACCATCCTCTGCTAAGACTGCTTCACTTATAAACATGCTGTGTTCTTACTTGAAGAAAAGCTCACACATGTGCTCTTCCTGTGTGCCTAAACACAAGTCCTTTTGAAAACAGTAGGGTATGGCAATTTTGTTGTCAGGAGCAGAGTGGCGCAGCGGAAGCGTGCTGGGCCCATAACCCAGAGGTCGATGGATCGAAACCATCCTCTGCTAAGACTGCTTTACTTATGTACATGCTCTGTTCCTACATGGAGAAAAGTTGCCTCAGCTGTGTGCTAAAACCTTCACATGTTCTTATAGATGACAAAAGAGCACTTCAAGTGTGCCTAAACACAAGTCCTTTTGAAAACAGTAGGGTATGGCAATTTTGCTGTCAGGAGCAGAGTGGCGCAGCGGAAGCGTGCTGGGCCCATAACCCAGAGGTCGATGGATCGAAACCATCCTCTGCTAAACCTTTTTTACTTAAATACATGCTCTGCTCCTACTTGAAGAAAAGTTGTCTCAACTCTATGCTAAAACACTCTGTATTTTTCACCTGATCTAATTTATGACAGGAGCACTTCAAATGTTTCTAAACACAAGTCCTTTTGAAAATACCTGTGAATTGGAGCTCTTCAATGGCGAGCAGAGTGGCGCAGCGGAAGCGTGCTGGGCCCATAACCCAGAGGTCGATGGATCGAAACCATCCTCTGCTAAACCTTTTTTACTTAAATACATGCTCTGCTCCTACTTGAAGAAAAGTTGCCTCAACTCTATGCTAAAACACTCTGTATTTTTCACCTGATCTAATTTATGACAGGAGCACTTCAAATGTGCCTAAACACAAGTCCTTTTGAAAATACCTGTGAATTGGAGTTCTTCAATGTCGAGCAGAGTGGCGCAGCGGAAGCGTGCTGGGCCCATAACCCAGAGGTCGATGGATCGAAACCATCCTCTGCTAAGGCTTCTTCGCTTATATACATGTTTTATCCCAAATAAAGAGCAACTTCCACATCCCGCTTGTTCGTTCAGAAAATCTGTGTGTATGCCCTATTCAAACGCCTCATTGACTAAGCCACCTGAATGAGATGGAGAATTAGTAGGGCAAGCGAGTCATGCCCCAGTGGCCTGTCGAAGTAGTCATTCATCCGGATTACTTTGTGTGCTGGCCTTGTTTAAATGCTGATGCTGTTGTTGTCACTGAAGCCAAAGTGATGGGGGCACATGAGCACAGGTTTTTATCAGCCCCAGTGGCCTAATGGATAAGGCACTGGCCTCCTAAGCCAGGGATTGTGGGTTCGAGTCCCATCTGGGGTGGTTTACAGCAGAGTGGCGCAGCGGAAGCGTGCTGGGCCCATAACCCAGAGGTCGATGGATCGAAACCATCCTCTGCTAAGATTGCTTTACTTATGTACATGCTCTGTTCCTACATGGAGAAAAGTTGCCTCAGCTGTGTGCTAAAACCCTCACATGTTCTAATAGATGACAGAAGAGCACTTCAAGTGTGCCTAAACACAAGTCCTTTTGAAAACAGTAGGGTATTGCAATTTTGTTGTCAGGAGCAGAGTGGCGCAGCGGAAGCGTGCTGGGCCCATAACCCAGAGGTCGATGGATCGAAACCATCCTCTGCTAAGACTGCTTTACTTGTGTACATGCTCTGTTCCTACATGGAGAAAAGTTGCCTCAGCTGTGTGCTAAAACCCTCACATGTTCTAATAGATGACAGAAGAGCACTTCAAGTGTGCCTAAACACAAGTCCTTTTGAAAACAGTAGGGTATGGCAATTTTGTTGTCAGGAGCAGAGTGGTGCAGCGTAAGCGTGCTGGGCCCATAACCCAGAGGTCGATGGATCGAAACCATCCTCTGCTAAGACTGCTTTACTTGTGTACATGCTCTGTTCCTACATGGAGAAAAGTTGCCTCAGCTGTGTGCTAAAACCCTCACATGTTCTAATAGATGACAGAAGAGCACTTCAAGTGTGCCTAAACACAAGTCCTTTTGAAAACAGTAGGGTATGGCAATTTTGTTGTCAGGAGCAGAGTGGTGCAGCGGAAGCGTGCTGGGCCCATAACCCAGAGGTCGATGGATCGAAACCATCCTCTGCTAAGATTGCTTTACTTATGTACATGCTCTGTTCCTACATGGAGAAAAGTTGCCTCAGCTGTGTGCTAAAACCCTCACATGTTCTAATAGATGACAGAAGAGCACTTCAAGTGTGCCTAAACACAAGTCCTTTTGAAAACAGTAGGGTATTGCAATTTTGTTGTCAGGAGCAGAGTGGCGCAGCGGAAGCGTGCTGGGCCCATAACCCAGAGGTCGATGGATCGAAACCATCCTCTGCTAAGACTGCTTTACTTGTGTACATGCTTTGTTCCTACATGGAGAAAAGTTGCCTCAGCTGTGTGCTAAAACCCTCACATGTTCTAATAGATGACAGAAGAGCACTTCAAGTGTGCCTAAACACAAGTCCTTTTGAAAACAGTAGGGTATGGCAATTTTGTTGTCAGGAGCAGAGTGGTGCAGCGGAAGCGTGCTGGGCCCATAACCCAGAGGTCGATGGATCGAAACCATCCTCTGCTAAGACTGCTTTACTTATGTACATGCTCTGTTCCTACATGGCGAAAAGTTGCCTCAGCTGTGTGCTAAAACCCTCACATGTTCTAATAGATGACAGAAGAGCACTTC
>CM040823.1:39509976-39514976 GCA_022828995.1 Vimba vimba
TATGACAGGAGCACTTCAAATGTGCCTAAACACAAGTCCTTTTGAAAATACCTGTGAATTGGAGTTCTTCAATGTCGAGCAGAGTGGCGCAGCGGAAGCGTGCTGGGCCCATAACCCAGAGGTCGATGGATCGAAACCATCCTCTGCTAAGGCTTCTTCGCTTATATACATGTTTTATCCCAAATAAAGAGCAACTTCCACATCCCGCTTGTTCGTTCAGAAAATCTGTGTGTATGCCCTATTCAAACGCCTCATTGACTAAGCCACCTGAATGAGATGGAGAATTAGTAGGGCAAGCGAGTCATGCCCCAGTGGCCTGTCGAAGTAGTCATTCATCCGGATTACTTTGTGTGCTGGCCTTGTTTAAATGCTGATGCTGTTGTTGTCACTGAAGCCAAAGTGATGGGGGCACATGAGCACAGGTTTTTATCAGCCCCAGTGGCCTAATGGATAAGGCACTGGCCTCCTAAGCCAGGGATTGTGGGTTCGAGTCCCATCTGGGGTGGTTTACAGCAGAGTGGCGCAGCGGAAGCGTGCTGGGCCCATAACCCAGAGGTCGATGGATCGAAACCATCCTCTGCTAAGATTGCTTTACTTATGTACATGCTCTGTTCCTACATGGAGAAAAGTTGCCTCAGCTGTGTGCTAAAACCCTCACATGTTCTAATAGATGACAGAAGAGCACTTCAAGTGTGCCTAAACACAAGTCCTTTTGAAAACAGTAGGGTATTGCAATTTTGTTGTCAGGAGCAGAGTGGCGCAGCGGAAGCGTGCTGGGCCCATAACCCAGAGGTCGATGGATCGAAACCATCCTCTGCTAAGACTGCTTTACTTGTGTACATGCTCTGTTCCTACATGGAGAAAAGTTGCCTCAGCTGTGTGCTAAAACCCTCACATGTTCTAATAGATGACAGAAGAGCACTTCAAGTGTGCCTAAACACAAGTCCTTTTGAAAACAGTAGGGTATGGCAATTTTGTTGTCAGGAGCAGAGTGGTGCAGCGTAAGCGTGCTGGGCCCATAACCCAGAGGTCGATGGATCGAAACCATCCTCTGCTAAGACTGCTTTACTTGTGTACATGCTCTGTTCCTACATGGAGAAAAGTTGCCTCAGCTGTGTGCTAAAACCCTCACATGTTCTAATAGATGACAGAAGAGCACTTCAAGTGTGCCTAAACACAAGTCCTTTTGAAAACAGTAGGGTATGGCAATTTTGTTGTCAGGAGCAGAGTGGTGCAGCGGAAGCGTGCTGGGCCCATAACCCAGAGGTCGATGGATCGAAACCATCCTCTGCTAAGATTGCTTTACTTATGTACATGCTCTGTTCCTACATGGAGAAAAGTTGCCTCAGCTGTGTGCTAAAACCCTCACATGTTCTAATAGATGACAGAAGAGCACTTCAAGTGTGCCTAAACACAAGTCCTTTTGAAAACAGTAGGGTATTGCAATTTTGTTGTCAGGAGCAGAGTGGCGCAGCGGAAGCGTGCTGGGCCCATAACCCAGAGGTCGATGGATCGAAACCATCCTCTGCTAAGACTGCTTTACTTGTGTACATGCTTTGTTCCTACATGGAGAAAAGTTGCCTCAGCTGTGTGCTAAAACCCTCACATGTTCTAATAGATGACAGAAGAGCACTTCAAGTGTGCCTAAACACAAGTCCTTTTGAAAACAGTAGGGTATGGCAATTTTGTTGTCAGGAGCAGAGTGGTGCAGCGGAAGCGTGCTGGGCCCATAACCCAGAGGTCGATGGATCGAAACCATCCTCTGCTAAGACTGCTTTACTTATGTACATGCTCTGTTCCTACATGGCGAAAAGTTGCCTCAGCTGTGTGCTAAAACCCTCACATGTTCTAATAGATGACAGAAGAGCACTTCAAGTGTGCCTAAACACAAGTCCTTTTGAAAACAGTAGGGTATGGCAATTTTGTTGTCAGGAGCAGAGTGGCGCAGCGGAAGCGTGCTGGGCCCATAACCCAGAGGTCGATGGATCGAAACCATCCTCTGCTAAGACTGCTTCACTTATAAACATGCTGTGTTCTTACTTGAAGAAAAGCTCACACATGTGCTCTTCCTGTGTGCCTAAACACAAGTCCTTTTGAAAACAGTAGGGTATGGCAATTTTGTTGTCAGGAGCAGAGTGGCGCAGCGGAAGCGTGCTGGGCCCATAACCCAGAGGTCGATGGATCGAAACCATCCTCTGCTAAGACTGCTTTACTTATGTACATGCTCTGTTCCTACATGGAGAAAAGTTGCCTCAGCTGTGTGCTAAAACCTTCACATGTTCTTATAGATGACAAAAGAGCACTTCAAGTGTGCCTAAACACAAGTCCTTTTGAAAACAGTAGGGTATGGCAATTTTGCTGTCAGGAGCAGAGTGGCGCAGCGGAAGCGTGCTGGGCCCATAACCCAGAGGTCGATGGATCGAAACCATCCTCTGCTAAGCCTTTTTTACTTAAATACATGCTCTGCTCCTACTTGAAGAAAAGTTGTCTCAACTCTATGCTAAAACACTCTGTATTTTTCACCTGATCTAATTTATGACAGGAGCACTTCAAATGTTTCTAAACACAAGTCCTTTTGAAAATACCTGTGAATTGGAGTTCTTCAATGGCGAGCAGAGTGGCGCAGCGGAAGCGTGCTGGGCCCATAACCCAGAGGTCGATGGATCGAAACCATCCTCTGCTAAGGCTTCTTTGCTTATATACATGTTTTATCCCAAATAAAGAGCAACTTCCACATCCCGCTTGTTCGTTCAGAAAATCTGTGTGTATGCCCTATTCAAACGCCTCATTGACTAAGCCACCTGAATGAGATGGAGAATTAGTAGGGCAAGCGAGTCATACCCCAGTGGCCTGTCGAAGTAGTCGTTCATCCGGATTACTTTGTGTGCTGGCCTTGTTTAAATGCTGATGCTGTTGTTGTCACTGAAGCCAAAGTGATGGGGGCACATGAGCACAGGTTTTTATCAGCCCCAGTGGCCTAATGGATAAGGCACTGGCCTCCTAAGCCAGGGATTGTGGGTTCGAGTCCCATCTGGGCTGGTTTACAGCAGAGTGGCGCAGCGGAAGCGTGCTGGGCCCATAACCCAGAGGTCGATGGATCGAAACCATCCTCTGCTAAGATTGCTTTACTTATGTACATGCTCTGTTCCTACATGGAGAAAAGTTGCCTCAGCTGTGTGCTAAAACCCTCACATGTTCTAATAGATGACAGAAGAGCACTTCAAGTGTGCCTAAACACAAGTCCTTTTGAAAACAGTAGGGTATGGCAATTTTGTTGTCAGGAGCAGAGTGGCGCAGCGGAAGCGTGCTGGGCCCATAACCCAGAGGTCGATGGATCGAAACCATCCTCTGCTAAGACTGCTTCACTTATAAACATGCTGTGTTCTTACTTGAAGAAAAGCTCACACATGTGCTCTTCCTGTGTGCCTAAACACAAGTCCTTTTGAAAACAGTAGGGTATGGCAATTTTGTTGTCAGGAGCAGAGTGGCGCAGCGGAAGCGTGCTGGGCCCATAACCCAGAGGTCGATGGATCGAAACCATCCTCTGCTAAGACTGCTTTACTTATGTACATGCTCTGTTCCTACATGGAGAAAAGTTGCCTCAGCTGTGTGCTAAAACCTTCACATGTTCTTATAGATGACAAAAGAGCACTTCAAGTGTGCCTAAACACAAGTCCTTTTGAAAACAGTAGGGTATGGCAATTTTGCTGTCAGGAGCAGAGTGGCGCAGCGGAAGCGTGCTGGGCCCATAACCCAGAGGTCGATGGATCGAAACCATCCTCTGCTAAACCTTTTTTACTTAAATACATGCTCTGCTCCTACTTGAAGAAAAGTTGTCTCAACTCTATGCTAAAACACTCTGTATTTTTCACCTGATCTAATTTATGACAGGAGCACTTCAAATGTTTCTAAACACAAGTCCTTTTGAAAATACCTGTGAATTGGAGCTCTTCAATGGCGAGCAGAGTGGCGCAGCGGAAGCGTGCTGGGCCCATAACCCAGAGGTCGATGGATCGAAACCATCCTCTGCTAAACCTTTTTTACTTAAATACATGCTCTGCTCCTACTTGAAGAAAAGTTGCCTCAACTCTATGCTAAAACACTCTGTATTTTTCACCTGATCTAATTTATGACAGGAGCACTTCAAATGTGCCTAAACACAAGTCCTTTTGAAAATACCTGTGAATTGGAGTTCTTCAATGTCGAGCAGAGTGGCGCAGCGGAAGCGTGCTGGGCCCATAACCCAGAGGTCGATGGATCGAAACCATCCTCTGCTAAGGCTTCTTCGCTTATATACATGTTTTATCCCAAATAAAGAGCAACTTCCACATCCCGCTTGTTCGTTCAGAAAATCTGTGTGTATGCCCTATTCAAACGCCTCATTGACTAAGCCACCTGAATGAGATGGAGAATTAGTAGGGCAAGCGAGTCATGCCCCAGTGGCCTGTCGAAGTAGTCATTCATCCGGATTACTTTGTGTGCTGGCCTTGTTTAAATGCTGATGCTGTTGTTGTCACTGAAGCCAAAGTGATGGGGGCACATGAGCACAGGTTTTTATCAGCCCCAGTGGCCTAATGGATAAGGCACTGGCCTCCTAAGCCAGGGATTGTGGGTTCGAGTCCCATCTGGGGTGTTTTACAGCAGAGTGGCGCAGCGGAAGCGTGCTGGGCCCATAACCCAGAGGTCGATGGATCGAAACCATCCTCTGCTAAGATTGCTTTACTTATGTACATGCTCTGTTCCTACATGGAGAAAAGTTGCCTCAGCTGTGTGCTAAAACCCTCACATGTTCTAATAGATGACAGAAGAGCTCTTCAAGTGTGCCTAAACACAAGTCCTTTTGAAAACAGTAGGGTATGGCAATTTTGCTGTCAGGAGCAGAGTGGCGCAGCGGAAGCGTGCTGGGCCCATAACCCAGAGGTCGATGGATCGAAACCATCCTCTGCTAAGACTGCTTTACTTATGTACATGCTCTGTTCCTACATGGAGAAAAGTTGCCT
>CM040823.1:39519976-39542476 GCA_022828995.1 Vimba vimba
TACTTGAAGAAAAGTTGCCTCAACTCTATGCTAAAACACTCTGTATTTTTCACCTGATCTAATTTATGACAGGAGCACTTCAAATGTGCCTAAACACAAGTCCTTTTGAAAATACCTGTGAATTGGAGTTCTTCAATGTCGAGCAGAGTGGCGCAGCGGAAGCGTGCTGGGCCCATAACCCAGAGGTCGATGGATCGAAACCATCCTCTGCTAAGGCTTCTTCGCTTATATACATGTTTTATCCCAAATAAAGAGCAACTTCCACATCCCGCTTGTTCGTTCAGAAAATCTGTGTGTATGCCCTATTCAAACGCCTCATTGACTAAGCCACCTGAATGAGATGGAGAATTAGTAGGGCAAGCGAGTCATGCCCCAGTGGCCTGTCGAAGTAGTCATTCATCCGGATTACTTTGTGTGCTGGCCTTGTTTAAATGCTGATGCTGTTGTTGTCACTGAAGCCAAAGTGATGGGGGCACATGAGCACAGGTTTTTATCAGCCCCAGTGGCCTAATGGATAAGGCACTGGCCTCCTAAGCCAGGGATTGTGGGTTCGAGTCCCATCTGGGGTGTTTTACAGCAGAGTGGCGCAGCGGAAGCGTGCTGGGCCCATAACCCAGAGGTCGATGGATCGAAACCATCCTCTGCTAAGATTGCTTTACTTATGTACATGCTCTGTTCCTACATGGAGAAAAGTTGCCTCAGCTGTGTGCTAAAACCCTCACATGTTCTAATAGATGACAGAAGAGCTCTTCAAGTGTGCCTAAACACAAGTCCTTTTGAAAACAGTAGGGTATGGCAATTTTGCTGTCAGGAGCAGAGTGGCGCAGCGGAAGCGTGCTGGGCCCATAACCCAGAGGTCGATGGATCGAAACCATCCTCTGCTAAGACTGCTTTACTTATGTACATGCTCTGTTCCTACATGGAGAAAAGTTGCCTCAGCTGTGCGCTAAAACCCTCACATGTTCTAATAGATGACAGAAGAGCACTTCAAGTGTGCCTAAACACAAGTCCTTTTGAAAACAGTAGGGTATGGCAATTTTGCTGTCAGGAGCAGAGTGGCGCAGCGGAAGCGTGCTGGGCCCATAACCTAGAGGTCGATGGATTGAAACCATCCTCTGCTAAGACTGCTTTACTTATGTACATGCTCTGTTCCTACATGGAGAAAAGTTGCCTCAGCTGTGTGCTAAAACCTTCACATGTTCTTATAGATGACAAAAGAGCACTTCAAGTGTGCCTAAACACAAGTCCTTTTGAAAACAGTAGGGTATGGCAATTTTGCTGTCAGGAGCAGAGTGGCGCAGCGGAAGCGTGCTGGGCCCATAACCCAGAGGTCGATGGATCGAAACCATCCTCTGCTAAACCTTTTTTACTTAAATACATGCTCTGCTCCTACTTGAAGAAAAGTTGCCTCAACTCTATGCTAAAACACTCAATTATTCTTATTCTATTCTACTCAATTATTCTTTTCACTCCTCTATCAGAAATCTTGCGAGGAGCACTGGTCGAGGCAAATTTATGGTGAAATTATTGTCTTTCCACTTCCGTATTATTGCCCCAAAAGTGCTCACTGGACCATTCAGAAACTTAGAATGGCGCCTATAACCAATGCCATCATTATGTTTTGCAACAATTAGGTTTCGAAGGTCTTGAGATAGCTCTTTGCTTTTACCCATCATGAGATGTGTCTTGTGTGACACCTTGGTAATGAGACCTTTTTGTAGGCCATCATTTGGGACTGAACCAGCTGTTATTAATTTCCACTGACAGGGGGCTGGATTGCTTTTTAATTACTGTAAGTTTTCAGCAGTTGTCTTGGCTTTCGATGCCTTTTTGCGCCTCCCTTTCTTCATGTGTTCAATACTTTTTCCCTGTGTCATTTCACATTATTACACATAACTTAATTTCTGAACTTATTTTTGTTTGTTTCTTTGTATGTATGGCTTACTTGGGTTGTTACCAACATCTGGTAAAAAATTCATGTCAATAGCACCTTTGGAAATATATGTACTGAGAAAAATGATGACGTGTTCAATACTTATTTTCCCCGCTGTATATACAGTGGGGAGAACAAGTATTGGATACACTGCCGATTTTGCAGGTTTTCCTACTTACAAAGCATGAAGAGGTCTGTAATTTTTATCAGAAAATATTTATTTTTATTATTTTAAATCCAGAAAATCACATTGTATGATTTTTAAATAATTAATTTGCATTTTATTGCATGACATAAGTATTTAATTACCTACCAACCAGTAAGAATTCCGGCTCTCACAGACCTGTTAGTTTTTCTTTAAGAAGCCCTCCTGTTCTCCACTCATTACCTGTATTATCTGCACCTGTTTGAACACGTTACCTGAAAAAAGACACCTGTCCACACACTCAATCAAACAGACTCCAACCTCTCCACAATGGCCAAGACCAGAGAGCTGTGTAAGGACATCAGGGATAAAATTGTAGACCTGCACAAGGCTGGGATGGGCTACAGGACAATAGGCAAGCAGCTTGGTAAGAAGGCAACAACTGTTGGCGCAATTATTAGAAAATTGAAGAAGTTCAAGATGACGGTCAATCTCCCTCGGTCTGGGGCACCATGCAAGATCTCATCTTGTGGGTCATCAATGATCATGAGGAAGGTGAGGGATCAGCCCAGAACTACACGACAGGACCTGGTCAATGACCTGAAGAGAGCTGGGACCACAGTCTCAAAGAAAACCATTAGTAACACATTACGCCGTCATGGATTAAAATCCTGCAGCGCACGCAAGGTCCCCCTGCTCAAGCCAGCTCATGTCCAGGCCCGTCTGAAGTTTGCCAATGACCATCTGGATGATCCAAAGGAGGAATGGGAGACGGTCATGTGGTCTGATGAGACAAAAATAGAGCTTTTTGGTCTAAACTCCACTTGCCGTGTTTGGAGGAAGAAGAAGGATGGGTACAACCCCAAGAACACCATCCCAACCGTGAAGCATGAAGTTGGAAACATCATTCTTTGGGGATGCTTTTCTGCAAAGGGGACAGGACAACTGCACCGTATTGAGGGGAGGATGGATGGGGCCATGTATCGCGAGATCTTGGCCAACAACCTCCTTCCCTCAGTAAGAGCATTGAAGATGGGTCGTGGCTGGGTCTTCCAGCATGACAATGACCCGAAACACACAGCCAGGGCAACTAAGGAGTGGCTCCGTAAGAAGCATTTCAAGGTCCTGGAGTGGCCTAGCCAGTCTCCAGACCTGAACCCAATAGAAAATCTTGGAGGGAGCTGTAAGTCCGTATTTCCCAGCGACAGCCCCGAAACCTGAAGGATCTGGAGAAGGTCTGTATGGAGGAGTGGGCCAAAATCCCTGCTGCAGTGTGTGCAAACCTGGTCAAGAACTACAGGAAACGTATGATCTCTGTAATCGCAATCAAAGGTTTCTGTACCAAATATTCAGTTCTGCTTTTCTGATGTATCAAATACTTATGTCATGCAATAAAATGCAAATTAATTACTTAAAAATCATACAGTGGCCCTCATTTATCAATCTTGCGTAGAAACGGGCGTATATATTGGCGTAAGATTATGCTTACACTTCTCTCATCGCCTGATTTATGAAGCTGTGCATACCTTTGAAATTCTGGTGTACGCAATACCTGCCCTTGATAAATGCCGCGGCTGAAATCGATTGTCATTAGAATAACACGCCCCTATATATTCAAGTCTCTGCTTCCCCAACGCCCTCATTTTACGCCATGGACACACGGAAGACGGCAAAGAAGAGAAACTTCTTTGAGAAAGAGAAAGCGAAACCAGGGAAGTGGAAAGAAACAAAATTGATTTCTAGATTTTTATTATTAATGACGCTTATTGTTATTTAGAAGAAGAATGTCGTTATTACTATTTGTATTATTATTATTATTATTTAAAAGAAGAAGAATGGCATTTTTATTATTTTATCAGTCTGAATTATTTTTTTGGTCATTGAAAGCCTTTCATTACTAAACCCAGTCCGTGCATACCTGCCGGGCCTAACCGTGGCCTAACCATCGTTTCAAAGAATAGTACAACGGCGAGCGCGTCGAGTATAAACGCCTGGTCCGTTTGGGGAGGTGCGCGCGCAGTCTGCGGAGACTCGCGCTGCGGAGCCAGGCGAAAGTATAAACAAGGCTTGAAACGTCAGGTAAAGCGCACAGGCTCGCAACTTAAGGAATACATATGCCTACAATTCAAATGCTTTGGTAAAGTCACACAAATTAAACATTTAAGTCAAAAATAAACACTGAAGTTTATAATTACTATGTTGTTGTTTTTTTACAGTGGGTCATAATATATTATATCTTTTAGTTTGTCAGTGCGTTTTGTGGTGTTAGGAATTGTTTTTTTGCGCATTCCCGCACTCAAAACGTGCGTACACCACCTCCTGAGCTGGCGTAGGATTTGAGCGTGCCGTACGCCAACGTCCATATTGATAAATCTCAAAGTCAACGTGGTTTTGGGTGTACGCCAGGTGTACGCTGGAAATTGGGTGTACGCACTTTTGATAAATGAGGGCCAATGTGATTTTCTGGATTTTTGTTTTAGATTCCGTCACTCACAGTTGAAGAGTACCTATGATAAAAATGACAGACTTCTACATGCTTTGTAAGTGGGAAAACCTGCAAAATCGTCAGTGTATCAAATACTTGTTCTCCCCACTGTATATATATATATATATATACATGCATACAAGTCAACAACACATGAAACAAAGCTTTATTCATACTTATTGTTCTAACAATCACATATTTACAGGCGGTGACCCCTACATCCTACTCCCATCTCGACACAGCGGTTCTCATTCTGCGGCTTTATTCTGATGAATCAGCTGACCACCATTCCCACCTTCGCCTGTATTTGCTGTCCATCATGTCCCTAATTGCTGCAGTCAGACTAGAATCTGATCACGGATGGGAAAGGGACATCGAGGCTATCTTTGCCTGAGTGCACCATCTGCCTCATCACCTCATACAGAGAGCCTGTACAGAACCTGTGAGACTCGTTACAACAGCAAACTCTCCTGTGAGAGAAGCATAGTAGACCGAGCCTTTAACATGCTGAAAACAAGATGGTGCTCGATTTTCTTTACTGCCAGAGGTGAGCCATGCCTTTGTGCCTGAGGTTGGAGGTTGTTGCTTGCTGCGCTGTGCTTCACAATCTGAGGCAATGAGGGCCGGTGGAGTGATGTAGGGTCTCGTAAGGGCAGGTGGAGTGATGGAGGGTCTCGTAAGGGCAGGTGGAGTGATGGAGGGTCTCGTAAGGGCAGGTGGAGTGATGGAGGGTCTCATAAGGACAGGTGGAGTGATGGAGGGTCTCGTAAGGGCAGGTGGAGTGATGGAGGTTCTTGTAAGGGCAGATGGAGGGATGGAGGGTCTCGTAAGGGCAGGTGGAGTGATGGAGGGTCTCGTAAAGGTGATGGAGGGTCTCATAAGGACAGGTGGAGTGATGGAGGGTCTCATAAGGGCAGGTGGAGTGATGAAGGGTCTCATCCATGGCACCATTTCCAGGATTCAGCTCTGGGCTCCTCCTCCTCAGGGATGATGATATACCAGTCTGCAGAAAAGTATCGATCTACGAGCTCTTCAGAATCTGGGCAGAAGCAGTAAGCCATGCAGGAACTTCTCGCCTACTCTTTTATGAGTACTGAGGTTTCAGACATACTACTCCTTTCATGTACTGTTTTCTCCTACTATTTAGTAGGAAAGTAGGAATATTCGGACGCACAAGAACACCACAGTTTCCCACAGATCACCACATAATACATCCAAGGATATAACACTTCTTAAAAATATATCTAAATTACCACAAATGGTCTCAATGTCAAATGAAGAATTTGTAAATAATTTGACTTTCTCTCACATGAGGCACCTGTTATGTCATGATTTACAGGTGGAACAAAATGAATATTATGAGTTTTGGTCATACATCACCTAAGGTGAGAGTGTCAGATGACTCTTTCCTTCTAATCTCACGAGACAGGCCAGCCAGGAATTTGTCCAGAAATCTGCACAAAGATTGAACTGTCAGGCATGCATTCATTTGAACAATAACAGATGATTTTGTGATTGAGAGTACTTATTTTTCTAAATAAGTATGAAATGGATGCATTGTTGTTTACATCATTTTTAAGCTTGAAGGAGCAACCAAGTCTAAAGTGCTAGAAAAGAGAGTTGATAGTTATGTTGCAACGTTGAGTTCTTCTAAGCTATCTGGTATGCTGAGGAGTTGAGACAAGTGTTACGTCCTGTATGGTTTGGGAGGGTTGTTTTGTTTTTTCTCTCTCTTTCCGCTATTCTTTCTCACAGGACCAGTGATTGGATGATGTTCCTGTCACTCATCGAGTTCACCTGACAGCCCGAGAACCAATCAGAGACTGGTGTGCGCGTATAAAGATCCGGAAATGACGCCAGTGCGGGAGAGCGGCTTCGTTTCTCCTTTGTTTTGCTCTCTTGTGGTTATTTGTTCTTGCTTGTTATTGTTTAGTTTTGGTGTGTTAAAGTTTACTCTGTTGAGCTCTTCACAACGCTGTTTTACTGCGTTTATGCTGTGATCCGACTCTTGATTTTTTTCTGAGCTTGTTAAGTCTTTCATCGATGCATAGCGATGGGACCAGGTTAGTACATAACGTGATTTACATTTCACAACACACAGAGTAAAAGCTATTTAACACACTAGTTTATGAGCGGGTGCCAACTTATGTATTTATGTTTATTAGGTAGTGTAGTTAGTGGCGTTTTACGCTGAAGATTATTTTCCCCTGTTTCTTTACTTGAGTTTAGTGTTTGTCCTGGGGTTTAGTTAACGTGTTTTGTTTTATTTATTTATTTTCTTTAGCACTGCTCTTGTCCCTCGCTTTGTAATCGTTTATTGTTTATGTTGTATATAATTTGTAAATAGATTGTTTGGTCGTATATTTGATTCACGGTTTGTGTTATTGGGTGTTTTGTTTTATCAAACTATATTACTTACTAAAAGCAAGTACAAATCCAGTTTGGTCTCTGCCTGTTTCTTAATTCGTCACATTACATCTCCTCAATAGAGTGCAAGTATATTACTTTAAACAACTTTCTATTCAATTATTTCTATTTTTATTTTGTCTATGTTACGTTCCATAACCTCTAGATGCCAAGTAAATTATGTGAACGTAACACAAGTCAGGAAGATTATAACTCCAATAGAGTTCAGAATGTATGTAAATTCCATTACAATGCATCATTTTCATTATCTACATAATGAAACAACGAACAGGGAGGGGCCAAACATGTGACTATTGTGGCTGGTGACTATTTTCACGTTCCGTGTAATACAATCGGCAATCACTAGGGCACTTTCAACAGGATTTTCAGTGTGTGCGTCACTGAGTGGGGAGAACCTGTTTGATGTTATAATCGGAATGGAACAGTGATGTTTTGTCCCGTGAAAATGCTGTGTCACAGTCACCCAGTTGCCCTGCTGTGGGGGCTCTGCAAACTTGGACACGCCTGCACACGCAGTCCTTGTGATATCAGCCTTTGCAACTATCATATTCAATCTAAGCATAAAATCAAATTTACAACACACATGTAGTTAATGTAATCTTGCAAGTTTTTTTAATTTTTATTAAAAGGAAAAGAAAGCAAGTCATCCTAACATACCCAAGTGGCTACAGATATTGTTCTCCACAACCAATCACAGGTCAAGGACTTTTTTTTTTGCAGATTGAACAGTTAATTCACTCACCCATTATTTACAAGTGCCTTTACTGCATACCTCTGTTTGCTATGCAAAAGAGGTACGCATTGATAACCTGAACAAGAAAGTAGGTCAATCATTTCACAGTTCCACACTTAAATATATGTAAAAAACAAACAAACAAAAATTGACCTACTTTCCTCCACAGCCTTCCCCCTACTTTTCCTTGCCCAGATGTCTTGTAATACTAAAAATAATTAAATAAAAATAAATAGCAAAATGTAAATAGAAAGTTGTTCTCTGTGCATACATTTTAAAGGGGTGATTGATTATGATTTCACTTTTCTAACTTTAGTTAGTGTGTAATGTTGCTGTTTGAGCTTAAACAACATCTGCAAAGTGACGGAGCTCAAAGTTCAAAGCAATGGAGATATTTGCTTTTAAAGAAATTGCTTTTTAAGGACTACAACAAACGGTTGGTAGGGACTACACGACATTCCTCCCGGGTTAGTGACATCATGAACCCTAAAATTTACATAAACCCCGCCCCCAGAGCACGATTTATCGATTATCACGACATAATATGCTGATCAATGACTAGAAGATAACTACACATCAGCTACATAAATTCATATACTAACCATTCAGAAATGCCCTGATGCATTCTACGTTATCACTTCTTCTTGAGTCTCTCCATCATTGACTCATGATGATTGACATCATCTGACTCCGGTTTGAACATAAAAGGCTAAAAGTTTTTGAAATTTTCAGTGCATTTCTGTGTGAGGTAATCGAAGCTGCTAAGGACAAGAGCTGTTGAAGCTCCACCCTCTGTGCAGGGAGAAGCATCTCATTTGCATTTAAAGGAACAGACAAAAAAAAAAAGTGCGTTTTTGCTCACCCTCAAAAAGTGACAACTTTAACATGCTATATAAAAATATCTGTGGTGTATTTTGAGCTAAGACTTGTGGTGGATTTTTCCCTAAACCTAACTATCTGGGGCGTCTCCAAATCGACACCCAATTGATCTTATTACCTGAGGCGTCTCCAAATCGACACCAATACCTTTATACTCTAGCTCTTGCATCTTCAGTCGACAACTGGCCGAGTCTTACTCTAACTAACTTGCTTCCCTAAACTAGATTACTTCCTGCGCAGGAATAATCAACAAACAGACTTCAGCAAATGTCCTTTAAATGCTTTAATCATGGCCAGGAGATCTTCCCGAGCAGTTCTCAGGGAATCTCTCCCAAGAAGCAAGGCCGATTCCCGAATCGAGAAAACAAACAAGTCTAACATGTCACCTTCAATACGATTGGTTCAATTGGTTCAAAAGCCCAAGTCACTGGCACAAGCAAACTCTGATTTTGTAATTACTTATCACAAGGTTTGAGAACTAGTCATCTGTCTAGTTTCACTTCCCCTATTTGTTATTTACACACACACACACACACACACACACACACACACACACACACACACACACACACACACACACACACACACACACACACACACACACACACACACACACACACACACACACACACAATCAAAGTCACAATTTTTCCCCAAAGAGTTTGGAAACATTTAAAAGCATATGAATGTTGTTCCTGCAAGAAAAACAAATGTTAGTTGATTAAAGGAGCTGTATGTAAGAAATCTATTTCAATTAATCATAAAATGGCCCTGATGTGTCACTAGACATTAAGAAATCATGTTAATTTCAAATACTTATATCACTGACAACAGTAGTATGGCTAGGATATAGTCATTTAAAATGTGGACTTGCAGCCCTCAACTGATGTTGATGTTGTCATTTTGTGTTTTGGCCTGAAGCGCCTCCCTCCACCTATCTACCAATCACGAAGTCAGTAGTGTTTCGGGATCCGGGTTGCCAGCTTTGCTCTAACCTACCCTAGCTCTAGTCGGATAAAAATGTCTAACGTTACTAAATCAAAAAGACCTCGTTATAATTCAGAAATTCGTCGTGACAAAGTCCGAAATAAAACCAGAATTTGTATAGGAGATGCTTTTGAAAGATGGAGACAGCTGAAAACGGAGAAGAATTTGAACACAGACGCCAACGTAGCTAATTTTCTCCTGGACAGGTAAGATTCATCTAACTTGTGCTTGGCTAACTTGTACTTGATGTCAATGCACATATCATATATTCATGACAGTCGAACAAAGTTATGCATGTTCGTGCAAAGTAACGTAACGTTAGCTCACATGGACGTATGCTAACATTAGCAATGCATAGGAGCCCGTTTCACTGTCATTATGCTGAGAAGCTGAGGAAAACAACATTAGCACGCCCATTATGGCAATTTGAAATGTAATTGAGACAGAAGCCTAACTTTACCTCAGAAAAAATGATTCGACATTCGTTCTTCACGTATATCGTGGACTAAGTTACACATGCTGCAAGTTGACCTGTATTTCACATCACATATTTTAGCATGTTATGGACGCGTGCTGCAGGGTAAGTAAAAAAATACAGCTGGTCACTTTCACTTATAGCATCAGCTAAATGAATAGCTGTATTACACATAGTGAGGCTTGTGCTTGTACTTACATTAATGACAGAAACATAACGTTACAAGTTAGACTTACAGCTACCGTTCTGTCTGTCACATACGAGCATAACGTTACATCTTTACGATACTGTCACATACGAGCATAAATCTTTACGATTATATTTAACTAATGACAATTAGTACATTTTTTAAATACATAATTACTTCTATCAAAATATCTCTCATGATGCATAAACATAATTAACAGAAAAAAAACTTACTGTGTACGTCTCGTCGGAAGCTCATTGAAGCAGCCTACGTTTCTGCTGAATTCAGCTTATCTGGCAACCTCGAGTCAGGGGGGAGGGGGAGGGGATACACCGCTCTATAGTATTTTTAAAGTGATTGCAGTACCAGTTTTGGCCACAATCCTACATACAGTTCCTTTAATTAAAGTTGATTAATTAAAAAAAAATCCATCACAGACTTCACATATACACTCTGGGGACATCAAAGACATATTTTATATCTTGTGAAAAGGGCATTATACCACCCCTTTAACAGGTGGATACATGCAATCAGCCCAAGGGGCAGGGCGAGAGGCCACAGGCTAGGGGAGGGCCACAGGGGAGTTTTCGGTGGAGGATCTTCTAAAAAGTCTATCAGGTGATCAAGGTTTACTCTGGTAATTAGTTTGCCATTGTCATCCACAAGTTCTATGCTTTTCCTAGAACTAGTGACGGAGTATGGGTCAAAATAATCAGGGTCTAGTTTTCCTTCGTTTCTCTGCTGACTTCTTTTGGTTTGCCTCAGTACTCTGTCCTCAACCTGCATGACAACACCCTTTCCTTTTTTGCGTTTCCTCTTTCTTATTTTTCTTTACACCTGTGCCATATTGTCCTGAAAGGTTTGGTACAACCTGTCCTGCCGTTTAACAAATTCAGAAATGCACTCCTCTGCAACCATTTCCTGCATACTTTTATTGATCTAGAGTAAAGAGGCAAATATTGTATACATGTTGAAGAAGTAGTAACTTCTAATTGTGCTAACCTCATAGGTGTCTGGTACGTCACATTGGTACCTAGCCTCACAACCAAACAGCAGATAAGGGGAAAATTTGGTTGTTATCTGCTTTTTGGTATGCAGACCAAACATTATGGCCTCCACATAATCAGCCCAGGAGCTTCTGTTCTCCATCAACTTGCTCAAAGATCTGTAAAACAAGGAGACACAATGAATAAGGTTCTATTGCAATTTACTGTATATACAAATGGTCTCATTTTTTAAAGATATGTACTGTTGTTGATTACCTCTGAATTAAGCAACTGAGTCTCTCCACCAGTCCATTTGTTTGTGGATGGTATGGGGTACATATACTCCTCTTAATGCCAAGTGTTTGGCACACACCCAGTCTGTTTTGTGTGTACAGATCAACACAAATCTAATTTTCAATTGAGCCGTAAGAAACTATTTCTACAATTTTCTTATTTGTAAGAACAATATTAGCACAACATAATATTACAGTAAAAAAAAAAAAAAAGCTATAACTTGTAGTTGATCTGTTAAGAGCCTTTTAGGGGCACCACATTTATAGAAGATGTTTATTATGCAAGTTGTTACCTCTGTGCTTTTTATTTTCAATGGGAAAGCCTCACACCACTTTGTAAAGTAATATCAGCCTTCTGAGCTTTCCTACTAAATTCACCGCCACAATATCCCATAGCTGTGCCACCTGATAAAGCAACTAAACAACAAAAAAATTTGTATTCTGCTGCCAGGCCAGTAGTTAGCGATGTCACTTTGTAAAAAAAAAAAAAAAAACTAGTCGCCTATAGACTGAACACGTAATGCGCATGATGTCACCCTTTTCATAAATTCACATTTTTGTAGTTTACACAGAGAAAATAATGGTATCGTTTTCAATAATGGCATTTACATTATGATCACGAAAAACATTCTTGCTTCATTTTTTGACTTTAAGTCTGATATCTATATAATGTACATATTACTGTGGTTGATTATTTTAGCCACTTTTAATTAAAATGTTAATGTTTTTAATTATGGTAAGCTTGTAGATTATGACTAAAATGTAAAAGTACTGCATGGTTGCTAATTTCACCCAGACTCAGGCGTGACGGCCATCTTGACTGGAGACTGAGGCGTTTTACCTTCTGGAGCGGACTCTAGGCCTTCACACTCAGGAAAGGACTCTGGGATTTCACACTCAGGAACAGACTCTGGGATTTCACACTCAGGAACGGACTCTGGGATTTCACATTCAGGAACGGATTCAGGGAGATCACTCACTGGATGCATTGTGACCACTGTAATTGGCAATGCTTTAATCAGAGCCGGACAGTAACTGAGTACATTTACTTGAGTACAGTACTTAAGTACAATTTTGAGGGATCTGTACTTTACTCGAGTATCATTTTTGGGGAGTACTCATGACTTTACTCAAGTACATTTGAGAGGCAAATATTGTACTCTTTACTCCACTACATTTCTATCCATAACTGTGAGTAACCGTTACTTCTTCTGAAAAAAAAAAAAAAAAAAAGGATAAAAGATGTAGTGATATATATGATGGGTGGGATCGCTACTGAGTGAGCCACGCCCTAAGCGGGGTTGTTGTACTCTGCGAGTGTTCAATAAAGTTCAGTTATGTACCTGCTAAGCTGTGTGATCGCTGTCTCGCCTCTTGGCAAACACATCATGGTGTCAGAAGCAGCTAGAACAGTCTCCAACGAACGATAAACTGTTGAATAAGCCAATAAGCATTGCTGCAAGAGAAACGCTACAGCAGGATCGCATTGTATGCCGTTTCCAACGAGAAAAATAAATGGAAAGACTGCACGCGAATCATCACACTCTCATCCACCGCATCGTAAGTTTACAGCGGGGGAGGGGTACGGTTGCTAGGCAACCTGTGTGCAGGAAGGGAAGGCCAAAGAAGCGTATTAAGTTTAATAAAAGTTAAACAAAGTGCTAAAGTTTGAAAAGAGCTCAAAGAAGCAAATATTAAAAGAAGAAGAAAAAAAAGGGAAAAAAAATCTAAAAAGCAAATGGATGAATTACCGGTACCCACAACTTCATATCAAATCCGACCTCCTGATCCATTTGATTTTACAAAGCCAAACGACTTTGAAAGATGGCTCAGACGATTTGAAAGGTTCAGAGTTGCAAGTAACCTTGCACAAGCATCAGATTTGCACCAAGTTAATACACTGATTTACTGCATGGGAGACAAAGCTGATGACATTTTGTGCGGATTAACCATGACTACAGAAGTGCGTGGAAATTATGAAACTGTGTAGAATAAATTCAAAGAATACTTCACTGGCAAAATAAATGTGATCTATGAGAGAGCAAAGTTTAACTCCAGGAAACAAGAACCAGAGGAACCAGTTAATGATTTTATTACTGCACTGTATTCATTGTCAGAACGCTGCGCTTTTGGAACTCTGAGAGAGGAACTTATTAGAGACAGAATTGTCGTCGGATTAAAAGATATCAAACTGTCAGAGCGCCTTCAATTGCATGCAAACCTAACTTTGGAAAAAGCCATAAATATGGCCAGGCAAAGCAAAGCAGTGAGAAAACAGCAGGCAGAACTTAGGCAGGAAGAAGACGAAGACCTAAAGCTAGACGCTGTACACAAAGAGATGTATGGTCAGGATTCAACCAAAAAGCCAAAGTCAGGAAAAGCTGGGGGTTGGAAAAATTTCCAGAAAAACCACAAAGAGAAACCAAAGAAATTCAATCTGCATGAGATGTGGAAAATCACCATACCATGAAAAGGATCTCTGCCCAGCCAAAGAAGCTGTATGTCATCAGTGCAATAGGACAGGGCACTATATTAGTCAATGCCATTCAAAGACTGTGCTTCATGAGGTTAAAGAGGACTGTGATTCAGATGAAGGGCACGCATTCCTCGGAGCCGTAGATTCAAATACTCAAGGCTGGTGCACAACCGTTCAGATCTTGGAGCAACCAGTGAAAATGAAAATGGACACTGGGGCAGACGTCACAGCAATACCTGAATCCATATTTGTGCTGCTGGCCTCAAATAAAAACACGGGCCTTAAGAAAATGTGCAAAGTACTGATGGGACCAGGAAAGAATGTCTTGGATGTGAAAGGAGTATTTTCTACCACCATCTCGAAAAATGAGAAAAATACAGAGGAAGACATCTATGTGGTTAAAAATCTCTTCACACCACTTCTGGGCAGACATGCCATTGAAAAGCTTAACCTTATCACAAGACTGGATAACATCACAGAATGCCAGTGGCAAGATAAATATCCAGAGCTTTTCACAGGCTTAGGTGAGCTGAAAGAGGAATACTGTATTTAGTTACAACCCAATGCAACACCTTATTCTGTAAATGTAGCCAGAAGGATCCCAGTGCCCTTAATGGAGTGGGGGAACGGATTTCGACAGCTGAACATTTTGCCGTCGAATTCTGTTCCCCCTATGTTTATTACACAATTAGGTTGTAAGATTTATCAAATTGCTGCAAATAACTGTCCTCAATAGCCTAGTGGTCAGTGCCCTGACAATTTTTTTTTTTTTTTAGCTTTGGGCGACCTAAGTTGAAGTCTCGGTTCGTCAAACTTTCTTGATACTATACAGTCCTATCATAATAAAAGGCAAACAAATATATTCTTTAAACTGATGCAAGTTAAGCTCCCTCCATCCACAAACAAAAATAAAAGCAGCATTTTTAAGCCATCAACATCTCTCTCATAATGGGAGTGGGGGAACGGATTCCGACAGGTGTTTTTTTTGCCGTCGGATTCTGTTCCCCCCATATTTCTGACACACTGAGGTTCTAATATTTCTCAAATTGATGCTGTTTAAGCGCCATCCACACACAGAATAGAATAAGCATATTTTAAGCCGATACATCAACATCTCTCATCATTGGGGTGGGGGAACGGATTTTGACAGCTGAACAATTTGCCGTCGGATTCTGTTCCCCCTATGTTTCTTACACAATAAGGTTCTAATATTTATCAAATTGCAGCAAATTACTAGTTTCAATGGCCTAGTGGTCAGTGACCTGGCAATGTTTATTTTTTTTAGCTTTGGGCGACCCGAGTTCAAGTCCCGGGTCTTCGAACTTTACTATACTGTCCTATCATAATAAAAGGCAAAAAAAAAAATTCTTTAAACTGATTCAAGTTAAGCTCCATCCACACACAAAATAGAATCAGCATTTTTTAAGCCATTACATCAACACCTCTCATCATTGGGGTGGGGGAACGGATTTCGACAGCTGAACAATTTGCTGTCGGATTCTGTTCCCCCTATGTTTCTTACACAATAAGGTTCTAATATTTATCAAATTGCTGCAAATTGCTAGCTTCAATGGCCTAGTGGTCAGTGACCTGACAATGTTTCTTTTTTTAGCTTTGGGCGACCCGAGTTCAAGTCCCGGGTCGTCGAACTTTACTATACTGTCCTATCATAATAAAAGGCAAAAAAAAAAATTCTTTAAACTGATGCAAGTTAAGCTCCATCCACACACAAAATAGAATCAGCATTTTTTAAGCCATTACATCAACACCTCTCATAATGGGCATGGGGGAACGGATTCCGACAGCTGTTTTTTTTGCCGTCGGATTCTGTTCCCCCTATGTTTCTTACACAATAAGGTTCTAATATTTATCAAATTGCTGCAAATTGCTAGCTTCAATGGCCTAGTGGTCAGTGACCTGACAATGTTTGTTTTTTTTTAGCTTTGGGCGACCCGAGTTCAAGTCCCGGGTCGTCGAACTTTACTATACTGTCCTATCATAATAAAAGGCAAAAAAAAAAAAAAAAATTCTTTAAACTGATGCAAGTTAAGCTCCATCCACACAGAAAATAGAATCAGCATTTTTTAAGCCATTACATCAAAACCTCTCATAATAAGAGTGGGGGAACGGATTCTGACAGCTGTTTTTTTCCCCTTGGATTCTGTTCCCCCTATGTTTCTTACACAATAAGGTTCTAATATTTATCAAATTGCAGCAAATTACTAGCTTCAATGGCCTAGTGGTCAGTGACCTGACAATGTTTATTTTTTTAGCTTTGGGCGACCCGAGATCAAGTCCTTGGTCGTCGAACTTTACTATACTGTCCTATCATAATAAAAGGCAAAAAAAAATAAATATTTAAACTGATGCAAGTTAAGATCCATCCACACACAAAATAGAATCAGCATTTTTTAAGCCATTACATCAATAGCTCTCAAAATGGGAGTGGTGGAACGGATTCCGACAGCTGTTTTTTTTGCCGTCGGATTCTGTTCCCACCATATTTCTGACACACTGAGGTTCTAATATTTCTCAAATTGATGCTGTTTAAGCTCCATCCACACACAGAATAGAATATTGCTACTGGGCTTCGGTTAATGCAAGTTCGAGTCCCGCCACGTATACTTTTCCTGATCCCGTTCCCCTTTATTTCTTGCACTTCGCTTCCAGTCTACATATTGTCCTTTTTGTATAAAAGGCCAAAAAATAAATCTTTCAACGGATGCTTAATAAGCTTCTTCAACATACAGAATAGAATCAGCATATTTTAAGCAACTACATCAACATCTCTCATCATGGGGATGGGGGAACGGATTCCGACAGCTGGATTTATGCTGTCGGATTCTGTTCCCCCCTTTTTTCTTACACTAGGAGGTTGTAATATTTACCAAACTGATGCTGGTTAAGCTCCATCCACACACAGAATAGAATCAGCATCTTTTAAGCCACTACATCAACATCTCTCATCATGGGGGTGGGGGAACGGATTCCGACAGCTGAATTGTTTGCCGTCGGACCTTTTACCAGGCATCCCCCATACAGTGCTGTTTCAGTGTTTTCCTGTTGGAAAGCACTGCCACACCACTGTGTGTCTCTGTCAGGAATACATTACTTACTTTTAGAGTCATCTTTGATTTATATTCTGACACAGAATAGAATCAGCATCTTTTAAGCCACTGCATCAACATCTTTCATCATGGGGGTGAGGGAACGGATTCCGACAGCTGAATTGTTTGCCGTCGGTTTTCCCCATGTTGCTTACACAATGAGCTTCTAATATTTACAAATCTGACAATAGGTAGCTGGCACAGACAGCCTAGTGGGCAGTGCAGTTCGATTGAGTTCGAGTTTTAAGTATCTCTAGCTTCATTACACTCGTCTCTATAATACATTTTGAATGGATGAATATTTGTGTATGATGATGACCACTAAACTGTAATATACAGTACCATTGCTACTTTCATGTGCTACCATCTATAATTTTGCAGTAGGCCTATCTTTCTTTTAATACCAACTCAAGTTAGATTAGCTAATTGGCAGTATGAGTGATAATGTTTAATGAACCTGAAACATGATATTCTCTAGCCTGGATACCAGCCGAATTTAGCCCCGTCCACAACATTTGAGGTCGGGAAGTTCGGTCTGGACTTGATCCGCTGTGGAGCAACTATGCTCGAACCAGAGCTGTTCGGACCAATCAAATTGTCAGGGCGGGCTTTATACGATGATGGACAGATGATCAACAGTAACGTAATCATCCACGTCACCAAAGAGCGCTTGGGTTGAATTCGTTTACAACAAAGATTACTGCCGCTGGAGAATTGAGATGTGTAGATTCCGCCATCGTGTCTGTTATAGAAGATATCGACAGCGCATTGATTTTAAAAGAGGAACAGAGCATTTGTCGATCGGAAAGATAAATGAAGATACATCACTTACTCCGTTGCTCTGATTGGTTGTAGGTCTATCCAATTGAGTGGAGAGGCATTTTCTTTCCTGGTTCGGTTTAAACACAACCCTTAATCACAGCCCAATGGAGCAGTATCAGACTCATATTCTGACTAGAATCTTTGCTCTGATATCATGTTGATGTATGTCAAAAAACTCTCTCAATGGCGAGTCACGTCCACAACATGAGTCATTCTGAATGGCACGTAATTTATTTCAAGTTCACTTGTGCATTCGCTTCATTTTGTGCAGATATCATTTGTAATATTATGTTTATTAGGTATATATCTGATTAATCTCATATAGGATGCGTTTCTTTGAGTTAAATAACGCGCTAGCAAAGTGCTCCAGTTTAACGGTATTCATTCAGTGCACAGCTTAAACAGCAATGCACGGTTAATAATAACTATGATTAGGACTGTCATATTACATAACATGATAACACTTTTTTATTAAATCGTTGTGAATTCATTGGGTTTAGTTGCCATTTTCAGCGCGTTGTTCCAGGAAGAGCACGTCCACAACAGTCACATATTCCAAGCACGCATCTGAGGCATTGGTGACACTTTTCATTAGTTGTTATATTTGATTATTAAATAATTAATTTAATTAAATGATCAATCACCTTGAAACATTTTACAATCCTACTAGCCCTTTTTTTAGATTAAAAACCATTCTCATTCATTTGGTGAGGAACATAGCGTTTTGTGCAGTATTTGCACACCCTGTCATGCTGTTGGCCATATGCCACTGCAGCAGACTCATAATGCAGTGTTACGGCTAACGATTAATCAATTAATTGATCGTTAATTTATGTTCGATTATGGGAATTTGTTAAAATTGACATCCCTAGTGGTTATGGTAATGGTAGTGGTAATTGTTAGCCTATATTTACAAAAACTGCTTCTACGGGGCCATAATGTAAGATACAAGGTAATGGAGCCTTTTATACATTATTGTGTTTCTTTAGAAATAAACAATGGATAAATAGAGTCTTTAAACGTCTCAGATGTAAAGTTATTCGCTGTCAAAGTAACGGCAAAATGAATGGGAGTCAATGCAATGCTAACAGCAGGTGATGGCTTGCTAACCAATGGTGGCCCCCAGCGAAGGTACGCTTTTCGGGTGCTGGATTACCCCCTTGAGTTGCTCTCCACCTACCCTGGTAATCCAGAGTTCTCGCGAGAGCACAAGTTGAATTTGCTCAGCTGAGCTGCACCAATCACATCGGGCAGGCCAGAGGCGAGATGATGACAGTCCTGTGACATCGAAGTCATTAGTAAACATTGCAAGATGGCTATGGATGAACACCATTTGTTTGAAACGGCTTTGGCTGCTACAATGAAAGATTTAGACTTGACTTTTTCTCTAAAAGAGAAACAGAAGACAGCTCTCGAATCGTTCCTTTGCAAGAAGGGCGTTTTTGCTGTTTTACCGACCGGATACGGTAAGAGTCTAATCTACCTGTTAGCTCCACTAAGCGATTGTAACGACAAACTGAGAGGAAACAAGTGCGAGTGCACAATATGTTTATTAGTAATAAACACTCAAGGTTAAAGACAGATAACGTATTCTTCAGGATGCGATGGTCAGGAACACAGTACACAGGAGATCGCCAGGAACACAGCAAACAGGAGAGCGTGACACAGGGGCTGAGACAGGCGATCCTCAGTGAGAGTGCAGGTGAAGAATCCGTGGTGAGATCGTCGGTGAAGAATCCGTGGTGAGATCGACGGTGAATAATCCAGTCCAGTACAGTGCAGGCAAACACGAGGAACAAAACAGGAGGAGGCATGCAGACGGGGAATCATCAAACAACGATCTGACAAACATGAGACGAAAGACAGGGCATTAAATAGGCTGTGATAATTACAAACAGCTGTCGCTGATCAGGATGATAGGGAGATCAGTGACAACGCCCACATGAAACAATGAATGAACTGAGACACACCCACACACCCACACACACACGTAAACACACAGACTAGAATGAGACAGCGGATCTACCAACCGTGACAGTACCCTCCCCCCTAGGAACGCCTCCTGGCGTTCCCAGACAACCCTACCTGATGATTGAAATCATCGATGAGGGAGTGATCCAGGATGTCTCGAGCAGGCACCCAACTCCTCTCCTCCGGACCGTAACCCTCCCAGTCCACCAAGTACTGGAACCCGCGTCCCCTCCGTCTCGAGTCCAGGATACGATGTACCGAATAAGTAGGTTCCCCATCTACGAGTCGCGGCGGGGGAGGAACCGGGGCAGGCGGATTAAGATGAGAACGAAACACGGGTTTTACTTTGGATACATGAAAGGCGGGATGAATTCTCCTGTACGCTGGAGGAAGTTTGAGGCGGACTGTCACCGGACTAATAATTTTGGTGACAGTGAACGGGCCGATGAATTTGGGGGCAAGCTTATTAGACACGGAGCGGAGAGGAATGTTCTTAGTAGAAAGACACACTTTTTGACCAACGACGTATACGGGTGGCCTAGACCGGTGGCGATCGGCTTTAGCCTTGGTGCGCGCCCCCACTTGGAGCAGAGTCTCACGGGCTCTAGTCCATGTGCGGTGACACCTCTGGACGTAGGCGTGAGCGGAGGGGACCGCGACTTCAGGTTCCAGACTCGGAAAGATAGGTGGCTGGTATCCTAAGCTACACTTAAACGGAGAGAGGCTCGTGGATGACACTGGCAACGAGTTATGTGCGTACTCAACCATAGAGAGTTGTTGACTCCAGGACGAAGGATTCTTATGGACCAAACATCGCAACATTCTTTCCAGGTCTTGGTTGGCTCGCTCAGATTGACCATTGCTCTGGGGATGATAACCCGAAGACAGACTAACTGTGGCCCCTAATAATCTACAAAACTCTCGCCAGAATTTGGACACAAACTGGGAACCTCTGTCAGAAACCACGTCCATCGGGAGGCCATGTAACCGAAAAACGTGATCAATGACCGTGACCGCTGTCTCCTTAGCTGAGGGTAGTTTGGGCAAAGGAATGAAATGTGCCGCCTTCGAGAACCGGTCCACTACGGATAAAACAACCGTCATGCCATTAGAGGGCGGGAGGGCGGTGACAAAATCTAGCGCTATATGGGACCAGGGTCTAGAAGGGACAGACAGCGGTCGAAGTAACCCATCAGGAGGTCGGTTAGACGTCTTAGCAGTGGCACAAACTGAGCAAGCCAAAACAAAATCGTGAATGTCGTGAGCCATTAATGGCCACCAGAATCGTTGCTTTATTAAGTAACTAGTGCGACTTACTCCTGGATGACACGCCACGTTGGAGCAATGACCCCATCGAATAACGTCGGACCGTGACCCCTCCGGCACAAACAAACGATTCGGTGGGCAACCGGGCGGAGGCGTTACCCCTTCTAAGGCCGTCTTGACCCCCGACTCGACCTCCCATACGAGTGTGGAGATAACTACTTTCTCGGGTAAAATACACTCGGGAGTAACCGGGCGTTCGGATGGATCAAAAATACGAGATAATGAATCGGGTTTGATGTTCTTGGAACCCGGGCGGTACGAGAGAGTAAAGTCAAAACGTCCGAAAAAAAGTGCCCACCGAGCCTGTCTGGAGTTGAGTCTTTTGGCAGATCTAATATATTCAAGGTTCTTGTGATCGGTCCAAACGATAAAAGGTACCCCCGACCCTTCTAACCAATGACGCCACTCCTCCAACGCTAACTTGACGGCCAACAACTCTCTGTTACCAATATCATAGTTACGTTCGGCAGGTGATAAACGATGGGAGAAAAATGCGCAAGGATGCATCTTGTCGTCTGAGGACGCGCGCTGGGATAGAACTGCTCCTACCCCCACCTCTGACGCGTCGACCTCCACCACGAACTGACGTGTGGAATCAGGGGCGACAAGGATGGGAGCCGAAACGAAGCGACTCTTGAGGTTGGAGAACACAGCCTCAGCTGTGTCCGACCACCTGAACGTCGTTCTGGGGGAGGTCAAGGCAGTCAGAGGTGCGGCTAGCTGGCTGAAATTGCGAATGAAATGCCGATAGAAATTGGCGAACCCCAGAAACCGCTGTAGGGCCTTACGGGAATCTGGACTTGGCCAATCCATCACAGCCTTAACCTTGTCAGGATCCATGCGCATTCCCTCAGAAGAGACGATGTATCCTAAAAAAGAGACAGACTGTGCATGAAATTCGCATTTCTCCGCCTTGACAAAAAGCCCATTCTCTAGCAGCCTCTGAAGCACTCGTCTGACGTGCTGAACGTGTTCCTGGAGAGACGAAGAAAAAATCAATATGTCATCCAGGTAGACATATATGAACTGATCAACCATGTCTCTCAACACGTCATTGACGAGTGCCTGAAAAACCGCTGGGGAGTTGGAAAGCCCAAAAGGCATAACCAAATATTCAAAGTGCCCCCTGGGGGTATTGAATGCGGTTTTCCATTCATCCCCCTTCCTGATGCGAACCAAATGATAGGCATTACGTAAATCCAATTTTGTGAAAATGGATGCTCCCTGCAACCTCTCGAAAGCTGAAGACATCAACGGCAAGGGATAGG